>QKWP01000936.1:122072-192398 GCA_003550325.1 Gigaspora rosea
AAAAAAAAAATATATAAAAAATTCTGCAATATACAAAATTTTACTAATGAAATAAATTCTTGACCACTAAATAAACTTTCTTAGCACTCAAATACATTATTTCAATATGGTCCAGTGCAAAAATGTAGATATACCAATCTATTTATAATAAATTTTTTTTTAAAATTTAATATAAATATTTAAATAATTTTATCTATTATAAGTTTTGGGAAATATTTTAAATATAAATTTTATTAAAAAAATTTTTTATATAAAAAATTTTGCTAATTTCTTATTTTTTCAATTTACTTAATACAAAATATAATTAAAAATTTAATTTTATCTATATACAAAAGTTTTTTAACTTTAATTATCTATTTATAATTTTTTTATACTAAGTAAAACAAGTTTTGAGCCATCTTTTGATTTAATTTTTATTATATTTTTATAAAATTTAATTGTATAATAATTTTTTAAAATTTTAATCTTTTTTTAAAAAAAAAGCAAAAAAGTTCATTTTAAAAAAAATTATTTTTGTTATAAATATACAACTTTTATAAGTTTATTTTGTACAAGTATATTGTTATATATATGCTAAATATATAACTAAAATTTTAGCTTAATTGAATTAATAGTTGTTAAAATACAAATTTTTAAAATTTAGTAATAATTACTGTATATAAAATTAATATATAGTAATTTGTACAACTTTATTAATTAAATTAGTTTTTATTTTATATTTTAACAACTACTAATCCAATTAAGCTAAAATTTTAACTGCATATTTATTATATAAAAAATTATAAATAAATAATTAAATTAAGAAACTTTTATATATAGACAAAACTAATTATTAGTTTTGGTATATCTATATTTTTGCACTGGCCCATATATAATTATATTTTTAAATAAGAGAGGTGCCAGAAATTAGCTGATCTCTTAGGGGGGTCTCTGGCCTAGTCAGGTTACTATATATCCTTTATTCTGATTTGCTAATACAACATATTATTTATATAATATATATTTAAATAGTGATTGTACCCGGGTAGAATTTGCAATTGTGTGAAATAGTAATTTATCTGGATATCCAGGTAATTTAATAGTAACCGAGTAGAGGTTTTCCCAACGGGTACAATCTCTATATTTAAAAATACTATAAATAAAAAGCAATAACTTTTGATTCACTGGTCCAATTTGGATGATTTAACTACCAAAATGATCCTCTCAAAGAGAGGTTCTAACAAGCCAAAATTACAAGAATCTAATTACAAAATCATAAGAGCAATATAAATTTGTGCATTATTACTAGGGGCATCCAGAAATAATGTTATAGTTGTACAAGAGGTGGTGAAGAGGTCTGACAAAATATAATGTATTTTCTCTTAAGTAGTGGGTCAAAAAAATATAACGCAATTTCTTTAGAAAAAATCATCTAAGGGAGCTGCCGTAAATCAGGTGATTTCCATCTCTTAAGGGCTACCCCCACCCACCCACACCTGACACTTTATTAGCCAATCAAATTGCGCAAAAAATAATATATTAATTAATTGATAATTCATCTGTCAACTGGAGAATAGCGAAATGTGGCGTTCTTCCATATAAATTTTTTTCTTACTAAGTTAATGATACATGTCCACTAGTTGAAAGTTGTAGAGCTCGTCGAGACGCACCTAACGGTGGTTAGATCATCCAAATCGGCCTAGTGGATGGCAAGATGTCATCAAAAAAAGATTGGCCGACTATATAAAATTCTGTAATGCAGATTACATATGAAAATCACTATAGGCAAAATGTGGCGTGCCTCCATCTAAATGTTTTTTCTTACTAAGTTAACAGCACATGTCCACTAATTGAAAGTTGTAGAGCTCGTCGAGACGCACCTAACAGTGGTTAGATCATCCAAATTGGCCCAGTGGATAGCGAAATATCATCGAAAAACGATTGGCCGACTATATAAAATCTCTATGAAAACATTGTTTAAGGGAGATGAGGGTATTATGGACAGGTTAAAGTTTCTACTAATAAAACTTTTTAATAATCAAATAGATTTTTATACAATTTTTATTATTTGAACTATGCTTAATAAAGAATAAATTACTGTAAAAAATCTTTATATCATATATAGTTTTAGATATAAATAATTAGTACACAAAATAGAACATAAAAACTAAATTTTAGAGAAAAGGGTGATATTGTGGACACAATGAATAATTTTGATCTACTGGCCCGTTTTGGATGATTTTACTACCAAAATGACCGTTTTAGCGAGACGATTCTAACAAGCACAAAATCGTTAAAATCCAATCACGAGATCCCAAGATAATTAAAGGTTTATTATGCAAAAATTTGCAGATTAACTAATTAAATTCAAATATATATAAAAATTTATATTTTGTATAAATAATATTATCTTGTGATCTAGTAATCAGAATTGGATGATTTTTATACCATTCGATTCGTCTCTCTGAGCTGATTCGAATGGTATAAAAATCATCCAATTCTAATCACTAGATTGCAAGATATCTGCCCTGTCCACAATACCCCCGTCTACAATACCTCCACCTCCCTTATATAGAGATTTTATATAGTCGTCCAATCGTTTTTCGATGATATCTCGCCATCCACTGGGCTGATTTGGATAATCTAACCACCGTTAGATGCGTCTCGACAAGCTCTACAACTTTCAATTAGTAGACATGTGCCGTTAACTTAGTAAGAAAAAAACAGATAGATGGAAGCACGCCACATTTCGTCTATAGTGATTTTTATATGTAATCTGCATCACGGAATTTTATATAGTTGGCCAATCGTTTTTTAATGATATCGCGCCATCCACTAGGCCGATTTGGATGATCTAACCACAGTTAGATACGTCTCGACGAACTCTACAACTTTCAATTAGTAGACATGTATCATTAACTTAGTAAGTAAAAAAAATTATATAGAAGAACGCCACATTTTGCCATTCTCCAGTTGACAGATGAATTATCAATTAATAAAAAAATTAATATTATATAACTTTTGATCTACTAGACCATTTTAAATGATTTAACTACCAAAATGTTCCTCTCAAAGAGAGGATTCTAGCAAGTCCAAAATTACCAAAATCCTATCAAAGGATCCTAAAATTGATCTAAATTTATATAATATCATATAGTATTTATTAAAATATTATAATATTTATAATAATACAAATCAATATCGATCTTATGATCTAGTAATTGGATTTTAATGATTTTAGGCTTGCTAGAATCCTCTTTTTGAAAGGATCATTTTGGTAGTTAACTCATCCAAATTGGTCTAGTAGGTCAAAAGTTATTTAATATTAAATTTATATATAAATTTATAATTTTAATTAAAAAATTTTTTTATAATTTTGGCTGGATTTTGGTAATTCCGGCCAGAATTGCACCTGATACTTTGGCTACCCCACCCACATACCCAAAAATCAGGTGATAAAAGTCAGCTCCCTAATAATTTTTAATATATACGAATTTAAATAATATAATTAAAGCAATACAAACCTATAATGATCTTGGGATCCTGTGATTGGATTTTGATGATTTTAGGCTTGTTGAAATCGTCTTATTGAGGCGAACATTTTGGTAGTAAAATCATCCAAAACGGATCACTGGTTCAAGAGTTATTTAATATTAAAGTTTAAAAATTTTTCAAATTTTTAATAATTTTAGCCAATCTAAAGTTATCTGCTATTAGGACCTGATAATTTTTTGACCCTCCCCCTACCTTAAAAATCTGGTGATAAATAGTGCTCCCCTAAGTATTTTATTTCTATCTAAATTCAAGCTAGTTTTCTTCGATTCAATAATATATTCTTTATATGCATAAAAAAGAGAACCTTTAAGATTTTTAGCACAATTAACAGTTAACATAGGTATGTATGTATGTAAGTTCATCTTTTTAATCAATTACAGACTTATAATTGCATATTACTGCATTAAGCAACAAGTTAGTTTTTGTCTATTATGAGAGTTTTAAAAAATGACTTTGGCTAATTTAATGAAGCAAGAAGTTAAGCAGCTTATTAAAACACAAGCTAGTTCTACTGTTCAACTGAATTTTGATTGGCCCAAACATATATGTTCATTTTGGGGAGCAGAATCTGAGAGAGGGTTATATTAAACAACTAATTAACTTTCAACGGCCTAATTTACAGAATGATGCATGATAAAAACATATACAGTATGATATATAGACTCAGTGTGCATTAATAAAAAAATATTTCAAAAGCTTTTTTCCCTTTACCTTAGGGGAGCGCCATTTATCACCTGATTTTTAGGGTAGGGGAGGGTCAGAAAATTATCAGGTTCTAATAGCAGATAACTTTAGATTGGCTAAAATTATTAAAAATTTTAAAAATTTTTAAACTTTAATATTAAATAACTCTTGAACCAGTAATCTGTTTTGGATGATTTACTACCAAAATGTTCGCCTCAATGAGATGATTCCAATGAGCCTAAAATCACCAAAATCCAATCACAGGGTCCCAAGATCATTATAGGTTTGTATTGCTTTAATTATATATATATATTTTTTTTCCTCTTAGGCGAGACTCGCCAAATACGACCTCTTTGATTTTATTATACTACTAAAAAAATAGTACAAACTCATTAGACAAAGAATAATACAGCACTGGCATCATCCGATTTAGCTAAACTAAACCAAATGCGAATCGGTGCACAGCATCTCGGGAGACACCGACTAGTCCATCAGCCTTGCTCTACCATACAAGGGCATTTCCCAAAGGAAATATCTTTGGAGGTGGGAGAAAAAAACTAAACTACTAAGGGCAAAATAAGAAAAGTGGTAGAAAGTAAAAAGAGAAAACTGAAAAAAACGAGAAAACAAATGATAGAAAAAGAAAAAAAAAAAGAAAAGCAAGACCTCAGGTCAATTAAGACCTGGCACCAAGTGGACTATTTTAAAAATTATATGATACTAAGAAAAGTAGTCTCTACTCTAACTAAACTCAAATTATCATATGTAGGCGAAAAACTATTACTAGAAAAAATGTCCTCTAACCTAAAAAAAACTGTAGAAATAGGTGTGTAAAAGAAACTCCAGCTATAAGAACATTCTAGAACGAAATTTCGTTTCAAGGTTTTCTCAAACACGTGCCATTTGTTGTTTATTCCGAAAGACCGAAATCCACTCGTGACTTCATTCCAATATGGTAGCCGCATTTCCAAAATTGGAGGAGGTAAACATTGTCGATCTTTTAGTGGGGTAAGCCAAAATGCCCACTTTGTCGAAATTTCGAAAAAGACCAAAGGAACGAGAAAGTTCCTAGAGGTCCAACTTGTTTCGTGAGTTTAAAACCATGTAAGTTTTGTAGTCTACAGAAAAATATGCAGCTTTCATAAAATTCAAAAACGTTTGAACTTGATGACAAAGACTTCCGATTGCTCAGTAACCAACTACTATTCGATAGTTTTTGTGTTTTACTCCAGGGAGACCTATCCCAAGACTTCTTTTTCAGCTCTTTTTCAGTTGCCCTGAGTAGAACTCTTGTTCCCGAATACTCCAAAAGAAGTTTTGTAGTAAGAGGTTGCATATTATCTATAGATTTCTACAGTTCAGTTGTCGTGGAAAAGTTGGTCCAGATGATCGTCAGAAAGAGTTGACTTTAATTATATTATTTTTGTATATATTAAAAATTATTATAGTATTAAAGATCTTATAAACTTTAATATTCAATAACTCTTGAACCAGTGATCCGATTTGACTACCAAAATGCTTGTCTCAATGAGACGATTCTAATGAACTAAAATCATTAAATTCTGACACGGGATCCAGAGATCGTTATAGATTTGTGTTATTTTAATATAATCTATTAAAAATAATACAAATCTATAATGATTTCTGGATTCCGTGATCAGAATTTACCGATTTTAGGTCATTAGAATCATCTCATTGAGATAACAATTTTGGTAGTAAAATTATCCAAATCGGATCACTGGTTCAAGAGTTATTGAATATTAAAGTTTATAAAATCTTTAATACTATAATAATTTTTAATATATATGAAAATTAATATAATTAAAGCACAAATTTTTAAGTCATAATACAACTCTTTTTAACGATCCTCTGGACCAAAATTTTTCATAAACACCGACCTATGAAAATTTTGTAGTTAGTATTTTTTTTACATAACAAAACTTTATCTAGAAGCAACTTAGATACAGGACTTCAGATTGCATATGAGATGGCTGAAATATAGCTGAAAAAGATTTCTCCTTGTGGGTTTGGTTCTCCAGGTGAAAGACTTCGTTGCTATAGAAAATGTAGTAGAGCTAAAACTCTGGAGTTTTTTGTCAAAAGATGTTGAAGTTTAGACAGAAACATACTTTTGGTTATCAATACTATTCTACAAAATGTAAAACTTACACTCTTTACAAGTTTTAGTACCCTCGATATTTCTCCTTGGTTTTTTCGAAATTTTCACCAAAAAGTAGAAAATCTAGCTTACCTCTCTAAAAGATCAGCAATGTTTACTCCTCCCAATTTGGAAATGCGCCTACCGAATCGGAGCCTGGTCACAAGTAAGTTTCGACGGCTGCGAAATAAACAATGAATGACACGTGAGGATGATCTGTAGAAAATACCGAAAAAATTTTTTTCTTCTAGAAGTT
Source organism: Gigaspora rosea (assembly GCA_003550325.1). Lineage (NCBI taxonomy): Eukaryota > Fungi > Glomeromycota > Glomeromycetes > Diversisporales > Gigasporaceae > Gigaspora > Gigaspora rosea. The sequence continues at coordinate 128,705 of QKWP01000936.1, forward strand.
TCTTTTAGGCGTAGTTTTTTTTTTTTTCTTTTCTTTTCTTTGAGGTACATATAATACTTTGACAAATATGGTTTCGTGCAGTATTATATAATTTTTATCTATTTTTTTTTTAGCCCTGTGTGGCTTTTTATATTTTTTTTTGTTAGTTTACGTCATTAGCATAGAGTTTTTCTTCGTTTCTCTCATCTTTCATTTTTATTATTTTTGCTAGTTTTGGTTTTTCGTCTAGGTTTTGTAGTTATTCACCTTTTTTTTATCTCCTTTTGTTCTCATTTTATTTGTTTTTCTTGAATGATTGACTTTATCCCCACTATTGATGCTAGGTGGGAGGGATTTGAAGAGAAATTCTCTGTCGCTCTTTGACGTGGGCTAACAAAGTTTATATCTGCTTTATCCGTAAGGTGGTGCGACCAGTCGCATGTAGGTGCTTTCGAAGTAATTACATGATGTCGAATTTTAGTTTTAAGTATCATGTATTAACGGGCAGTAAATAGTACTCAATACTGGTTTTTAATAAAATATCGGCAAGACGAGTCAAAGAGTTAAAAAAAATTATATAATTAAAGCAATACAAACCTATAACAATCATGGGATCCTGTAATTGGATTTTGATGATTTTAGGCTCTTTGGAATCGTCTCATTGAGGCGAACATTTTGGTAGTAAAATTATCCAAAACGGATCACTAGTTCAAGAGTTATTTAATATTAAATTTAAAAATTTTTAAAATTTTAATAATTTTAGCCAATTAAATCGCAGTATTTGATGATCAAGTGGGGGGAGGGAGGTAGCCTCTTAGTAGCAAAAAATCAGATGATAAATGGCGCTCCCCTTACATATAAAAAAAATCAGTTTATTACTTTAAAAAGAACAATTGTTTCTCACATGTAATTTCTTAACTTGTAATTTAATTATTGACACAAACCCGAAAAATCATTACCTCTGCGCAGATTTCACTATTTATATAATTATTATTCATGTTGTACATACGTGCATAATTATTCTAATTTATCATATTTTATATAACAGATAACACAAGGCTCACAGAATTAGTGCGACGCTTTATCTTGTTAGCCAATAAAAATAAGATTAATGGGCAAATTAAACTCTATACCAGGAATGGAGTGATATTGGTTATATGGCAGATATTTCATTTTATTGGAGGTATGAATGCATAAAAGAACTTCACATATTGCATATTCACTGAGCATTTGTAGTACTTTCTTTTATATCCGGACAACAACTGCCATGGTGGGGTTGTATTATAATAGTACCAAATCAACCTTAACCAAATACAGTACAGTCTGACCTCTCTATAGTCACACCCTATATAGTCACACCTCTATATAAGCACCCAATATTGTGCGACAGACTTAAAACATAGTAAAAAACCTCATTATAGTCACAAATCACCTATAATCACTATCACAAAAAAATTTTCAATTTTATTAATAAAAAATCCTCGTTATAATCACAAATTTTGACTAAATATAGATTATAACATCTGATTGGCCAATATTTATATTCATGTTTATTTAAAATATTCTATTAAAAATTCTTAAAGGTTTGACAACAAATAACTTTTGATGCAGTAGCCCGATTTGGATGAAACAACTACCAAAATGTTCATCTCGATGAGACGATTCTAATGAGCCTAAGATCGCTAAAATCCAATCACAGGCTCCTGTGATCGTTAAGGATTTGTGTCACTTTATATATTTAAGAATTGATTAAATTTAATTTCTAAATAAAAAATCCTTAATAATCTTAGCATTTTGTAGCTGAATTTGGAAGATTTTAGACTCTTTATAATTGTCTCATTAAGTCAAACACTTGTCATTTTATCCAAATTGGGCCACTGGATCAAAAGTTTTTCACTATCAAACATTTTAAATTTTTTAATAGTATTTCAAATATTTGCAAATATATTACTTATTGGGCTTTGGTCATGTGACTATGACAAGGTATTTTATTTATAGTCACACCTCTATACAATCACCAAAATAGAGCGTGACCAACTTGTGATTATAGAGAGGTCTGACTGTATTGTATATCGATTTGCATGTGATAAATTTGGAAGAATCTGGTTTAATGTATCAGAGATGAATTTTTCTTTGTTTTTTTTAAGCTATTCATTTCTGAGGGTGGGACCGGGTCACAAATAAAATGTTTTATATAACAATTCTGTTAGGCATAGAATATGCAACAATTTATTAATTGGATATATAAAAAAAATTTTTTTTAAGGGTAGGGTATCTCATATGATCTATGTTATAGTGAAATAATGGCATAGTTGCAAGATGTAGATTATTAGTACAACAAAACTAAAAATAGTATCAGCCAATCAAATTATTAACATTTACTACGAACGAAAATTAAATATCTTTTGAACTTATAACAATTTTAATTTACTTTAACCAATTTTTACTAATATAATAATAAATTCTTATAAAAAAATGCTTTTTACACTTATTATACGTATTACAATTAATTACGATTAAATTCTTATAACTATCTAAATAGACCGTCACCCATGTCATTTAATCTATAAATAGATTTATTAATAAACACTTTATTTACAAAAAGTCTCTAGCTAACTTCCAAAAATTTCTAAACATGATAGTTCTTTGCAATATTATTAAGTGTAAACAAGTGATTGAAATCGTTATCTATTAAATTTTTTATAAAAAAATTATTTTTTAATAAAGTTTGCTTGGGATGCGCACTTTTGAAACCAGATGCGCAAAGTTAACTTCGCCTTACTTCTAAATAACCCTTTTTTAACCCAACTTGCTAATAGAAAATGACTTACTGTTGAGTGCATGAGCCTTTGAACGATCAAAAAACAGTTTTTTTTGATGATATTAAACCATTGCGAAAAATTTTTAAAGATCACGAGTTTGTGTGATCTTTTATAAGAGCTGAGTTCCGTGATCTGCATGAAATTATATTTGTGTAATGTAATATACGATACCCTACCCTTAAAAAAAAATCCAGGTGGCCGGGTCTAAATTTTATTTTATGTTATATAAACCAAGAAATTTATTTTGTATTGCCTAATTTGTTGAATTTATTTAACTAAAGTTTATTGATTCTATTAGGTAGTTGTCATCCAAAAATTAAGAAAAATTCTACTTCAACAACTTATGTACGTACAAATTATATGATATTCAGTACATGCAAAATCATATGATTTGGTACGTGCTCATTAGGGGGCATCCAGAAATAATGTTATACAAGAGGGGGGAGGGGGTCTGACAAAATATAATGTTTTTCCTCTTAAGTAGAAGAGGTCAAAAAAATATAACACAATTTTTTTAGAAAAAATCGTCTAAAAACTGATCTAGTAGTCCAATTTTAATAATTTTGGTACCATTCGATTCGTGTCGGTGAGAGGAGTCAAATGGTACTAATTTTATTTCATTTGGATTACCGGATCAAAAGTTATTGGCCAAATACTATTGGTTATTATGTTTTCTTATAAAATAACTATAAAATCAATAGTTTTTTGTGAATAACTATTGATCCAGTGATCCAAATGAAAATAAAATAATTTTGGTATCATTGGATTTATCTTACTGAGATGAATCGAATGGTACCTAAATCATCCAAATCAGATCACTGTGTCACAATATATTTAAGTTTTTGTAAATTTTATATATAAACATATGGATTTTGAAAATTTTTTTTATATAGTAGAGGGGGTCAAGCAAGGACCCCGGACATCTCTCATATAGGTCATAACTGGATTTTGGCCAATTTTGACCTAATTTGCTGAAAATGACAAAATCTATTTATTTAAATAACTTTTGATCCAGTAATCAGAATTGAATGAACTTTTTTTTGTTAGATGCGCCTCTTTGAGAGCTTCATTTAAAAAAAAGTTCATTCAAATTGAACCACTGGATGCCAAGATAATTGCCAAAAACTGATTTTTTTACTTTTCAAATTTTGGGGGTTTTGCTAAAATGTGTAACGTATGACCTCTGTACTACATGTCCGGGGTCCTGTCAAGCGCTACTATGAGGGGGTACATAACGTTATTTTTTTGGTTGCACCCTTAGTAGGGTGAGTGGCACAAAGGCAACAGGCATGCCACTATGGCATGCCATCATTGGCATGCCTGAAACCCAAACCGTCTATAGGCATGCCATTTATATAAGATGATGATGATCAACCAATCAAATTGTAAACTTTGAAAAAATTAAAATTAGCAAAATTGTGTTTAAACTGTTTCAATCTTCTCTCTCTATTAGCGACTCTTCTTTTTTTTCTCACTCTTTTCTTGCTTTTTCTCCTTCTTTATCAGTCTCCTGACTAATTACTTTACCATAATTACCATAATCTTTATCCTCACCTTCGTAACATTCTCCAATTTTAAAAACTATCTTACCCTCTGCTCATAATTAGTAATCATAACCTCCTAATAATTAATGGCAATTACGCAAAAAGAATTCTCAGGATTGTTGTTTTAACATTTCTAATTCTTCAAATTGATCTTCGTTTAATTCCACTTCCTTAGTGGTTATTTTAAACAAGCAGCAAAATTATATCAGGCTCTTGGATCTAAGCTTCGCAATATATTACTAGTTCTAGTCGGTGATTCTAGATTTTATTCAGGTTATATATTCATTAAAAGCACAACTACAATTTACATTTTAACTCTTACTAAAATAAATTTACTAATATACTTTTATTCTTTAGACTTTATACACGTTTATTCTTTTTTACACATCGCAGATCAGAGATTTTTATATTACTAAGTTTTTTTTTTATTTTTTCAATTGAATTCTAACAGATACTTTAGAAAATACTTTTTATACAAACTTGAGACTGCTATAAAAAGTTTTATTAATTTTTATCAAGATAATGTATGTTCTTAAATAAAAAAAAGCTTATTTAGATTTTTATAAATCTATTCTAATGTAGTATTATATTGAAAAAAGATATCGTCGACCGACCAATCTTTGTTAGTACTATTGGTAGGTCTTTGAGAATTAACAACTGAATTGTCTTCAGTTATATTTTCTTGATTTCATTCAAGCATGCTAGATCATTTTTCACCTCCATGTTCATTGCCTCAGCATTAAATTGCAAAAATTCTTCATTGAATTCTTCTTCAAAGAGATCAATGTTGGTACTTTCGCTATTAATAGAATCTTCAAATAGATTCTGATCATTTGTTTTTGGGGGGTTTGCTGACATTTTAGGTAGTCTTTGCTGAAGATCATGACGAAGCATACCGAGCATTCCTGTTAAAGCTAAAGACATACTATTTAGTAACTTTGTTTTGACTAGTCCCAAACTAGAAAACAAACGTTCAACGGATGCTGAATGCGGAATGATTGCGAAAACCTTTGTAGCGAAACGCCGAAAAAGTGGGGAACCTCCTGTAAACTTGGACCAGAAAATTCTTGGATTAATATTTTCGGGATATTGATTTTCAAAAGGAACATCCCCATTTTTATAACTGATAAGTTCTTTAAACAAAAGTGTTGTTTTTATTTGTTAAAACCCCAGACTTTTACCAACTCTAGGGATGCTCTAACGATTAAATCGCCTGACATTTGTCCTGATATTGCTATTTGTTTATGACTAGGCGATAAAAAAAAAGAAACGAAATAAATGCCATCTGAGAATTCACATGTCCGTTTATCAAGAGCTGCCAAGGCATGGTTTTTAACCCTTCAATTGGAATATTTTCAGTGGAAATGATATAATGAATGCTTAATAGTTCTTTAAAGATATCTGCTAGAGTCATATCTCTCGACTCCAGGCGACCGATAGCATCGATAACGGGTATAAGCACTTTTAGCAACGTGTCATTATTTGCAAAATGGTGACGGTTGGTAATTATGTTTTGAATTTCTATTCTTATTGTCGGATAATTACTGGTTTTACTAAGATCAATACATTGATAGAAACCTTTTTCAAAGGCTTTAACACCCAAACAACTTTCGCGAGAGAGTACCTACCATAGTCCTACCATCTAGATGAAAATTTTTTTATTTGAATTGTATGGATTCATGTTGTGAGTGAGTGATGCAGACCTTCTTTCTTTTGCCATTCCTGTAAGGTATAAAGCCAAATATAAGAAGATATAAAAAAATTAATAAGCTTTTGGTTATCTTTAATAACTTTAAGCAAAGATAGAAAGGCAGAAATGTCTTTTGCAAGTAGGTTAAATGCATGGAGACAGCAACGGAACGGATAGGATGATATTTGGATGATCTTCTTCAAGAAGATTTTTCATTCGAGTCATGACCGCGGGATTATCAGTTACGCATGCAATAATTGCAGAATTAACGGAAATGAAACTTGAGTTAAGTATTTTATTAAGTTGTTCTTTAAGAAAATTGCTGTATGTCGATTGGCCGATAAATCGACAATATCTAAAACGTGTTCTTGATTCTCCTTTAAAACCATAAAACCATATATAGGGTTTCTCGATATATCTTGCCACCCATCTAAAGCGATTGTAATATTGGCAAGAGATTCTATTACTTCTAATTTTTTGCTTAGATAAGTTGAAAACGAAGTGTTGAGGACTTTCACGCGCAACATATTAGCAGAAGGAGGATTATAATTCGGTGCCAACTCGTTAAGAAATTCAAGGAAATAGGAATTTTCAATAACCCTAAAAGAAAGGTTACCATAGATAATGGCATCAAGCAATTTTTTTATTTATTTTAATTTGCTTATCTTGTAAAAATGGTTTAAGACTAAACTTTCTTGCCGTTTTACTGCTGAAGAGGATGAACCGTCAGTATCACTACAAAAGCTTTTATTATTAGTTTTAGTAAAAGAAAGAAGGTGAGAAAAAAATTTATTACGCACGTAAGTGATTCTTGATCCAAAATTAAGTTTGGTTTGATTTTTTTACGAAAATTAGAAATAGAACTTGTTCTTCCTTAAGATAAGAATTTTTTCAGTAACGGGCCAACTATCACATCTGAGAACGTGAGTATGAAGTTTTTCGGGTCTTCCAGGTAGTTCAAGGTTGCAATAAATACATTTAGCAATATATCTATTGCCCTTGTCTGTTCCTTTTTCTATAGAACGCCAAAACCCTGTCCAGCGGTAATCATAAAGCTTCATGTCAGGAAGAGTAAAACCATCTGGGAATTGAGTGGTTTCACCTATAAGGTCAATTGTAAGTTCACTCGATTCAATATTGATATATGACTGCATAATACAGGTGTGGATTATTTTGTAAATAAATAATTTATTTTTTTATTATAGTCGAATGGCAAAAAAAGGCAAGGCTACTTGAATAAGAGAACAATTTGGGGAGTAATTTTTTTATTTTTTTTTTGAAATTTGCAATAGTTAATTAATACATTTTGTATTTATAATAATTCACTTCGAATTCCATGATTCAAATCATTGAGGCTCTGATATTTACGGAAATTCAGCCCAAATAGTTAAATATGTCTTTAACTATTTTATTTTACTTGTATTATTTTATACACGATATAAATTAATTCTATTTATACGTGGTATAAATTAATTTTTAACCCATACCATGGAATATTCTAATGGCTCAATTTTGAAGTCAGTTCTAGCCAAGATTTGAAGCCAATTAGGTTCAGGCTGGATCCGTAACCGTGACTGTGGCTTAGACAAGATATAATTTAATATTTCTTTAGCCTATACCATGGAATGGCTCAATTTAAAACTATGGTTAGAAGTTGGTTTGGTCTGGGCCAGATCTGTAGCCTCGAGCATTGCTTAAAGTTAAGGCTTAATTTCACTTAAAGCTAAGGCTTAATGTCTTGAGCATAATTGGCTTCAGTTCGTGGCTAAAGTGCGAATTGTAAATACATATTCGTCTAGGCATAATTTAAGTATATATTTACGAATTTATTTAATTTATTCATTTACTATTAGTATGCAAAAAATAAAAATATAATAAATTATTTTGGGTAAAGGGATTTTATATGCTAAAATTATATTTTAAAAATATATAATTGTGCTTAGTTTTTTATTTATATTATTTATATTTATAGGGACGTTATTGGCTTGATGCAGCTCGTATACTTAATTATTATCCCTTAAGTAATTTACTGGTGCAGACAAATTTACTGCAAAATAATCATATATATTATCCCAATTAAAGTGATATATTAACCGATATTTATGCAGTTTAATTGATAAAAATTGATAAAGATACATAGTACATATGTTCATACGGTTCATACATAAATATTGTGGCTTAAGTGCAAAATTTTACAGTTTAAAATAATCTAATTATGTGCTGTTTAAAATTGTTGATTGTTGGAACTTTAAATTGATTTTTAATATGACATGCCCGCTATCGAAAAGTGCTATTGAGTTGAGGTATATTATTATTAAGTTGTATTATCAACCAATTATAATTAAGAATATCTATCATGTATATTAATGGCATGCCAGGGCGGTATCCTGGCATGAACTTTGGTAAATGGCATGCCACGTGGCATGAAAAGTTTTTTAGTCATGCCACATACCCTACCCTTAGGCAAATCTTATGTTTTTGATACTCCTGCACTTACTTTTTTGATACTTCTAAATGTACCCAAAAATTTTATTACTTTTTTGAGACATGGCAATTTTAAAAAAGTCACGTGACTGCCACGATTAAAATCGACCAATGGAATTGCAGGTAAGATTGTAATAAAAGGCTTTAAGTTTTTTTAATTGGAACTAATTTTTTTATTATGTCATTATTATTTGAATTTCTAATAAGAGTTACAGAGATGTAAATTACTATTCCAATAGTAGTAAACACATCAAAATTGGCTTAGTGTATCACAAGAAATGAGTAAAAAAATTTTCGCGAATTTTTAGTTTTTTTAAAAAAATTTTAAAAATTCTCGAACATTTTTTTACTCATATCTTGTAATACACTAAGCCAATTTTGATGTGTTTACTATTATTGAAATGATAATTTACATCTCTGCAACTTTTATTAGAAATTCAAATAATAATGATATAATAAAAAAATTAGTTCCAATTAAAAAAAACTTTAAGCCTTTTATTAGAATCTTACCTGCAATTCCATTGGTCAATTTTAATTGTGGCGGTCACGTGGCTTTTTTAAAATTGCCGTGTCTCAAAAAAGTAATAAAATTTTTGGGGTATATTTAGGAGTAAGTGCAGGAGTATCAAAAATGTAAGATTTGCGCCTGTTAGGGTGTCTATAGGGTGTCCAGAATTATGCGATGTGATTGGGTAAATTATACGATTTCACTAAGGTCAATTATGCAATGGATGCGACTTATGCATTTTCTTAATTAAATTTTGTCAATTATGCCAACTTTTCAGAATATTTCGAACTTTTTTGCAAAAGTTTTCAGAATTCACACTTCATCAAAACACAATCTTCTGCCAATCAAATCTTACTCACGTGCTTTATGCCTTTTTTTCTTATACGAAGCATATGCAATGCGAAAAAATGGTCAATTATGCACATAATATCGCATCGCATAATCCTGGACACTCTAGGTGTCCAGGATTATGTAATGCGATGAGGTAAATTATACGGGCGAACTGAGGTTAATTATGCAATGGATGTGAAATAAATTTTATTATGCGAATTTTTTTTATTGTATGCTATATGTAATTAGTTCTATTCTAGTTCTATTCTTCAGAATTTTTCAGACACTTGCTGAAAATTTTTACCTCAACTATGCTCGTAATTTAGATTCATTTATTTTCTACATCAGAACTTTTCAGAATTTACTTTCTGCCACCCAAATTACGAATTAAGTATTGCCAAATGTCGCCAAATGAAGTTAACGTCTCCCAACAACCAATCATATTTTAGCTACGAGATCTGAGTGCCTTTGTTGTCAAATCATACGAAGCATATGCAATGCAAAAATTTGGTAAATTATGCGCATATTATGCTTTCGTATAAAGTTTGGAACTGGGTGAAAAATTATCAACCAGGTCACTTGTGTAACTTTGAAATTGTTTACTCACGTGAAATCGGTTGGTATAGAGTTGAATCACCAGAAAAAAATATGTACTATACAATAATCTTTTTTTGTCAATTTTTTTATATATGATATTCATTTTTGAAAGTGCAACTATTTTTTTTGTATGGTAAAAAAAACTCCCACCACAAAGAACTGTCAGGATCAATGAAGCTGTATTATCGGTGCTTATCTGTGTAGTTTTAAGCCACTTCATATTGTCCAAGTTCTCATTTTCCCGAAGTTAATGGTGTTTAGAACACCCAAACAAACGCCCTGGCTCCAGCAAAGTTCTTTCTGAGCGTGATAAACATGCTTTAGTCCATATTGCAAATACGAATCATGAGCACCACTGGCTGTCATAACTAATGAGCTTAATCTTCAACTCGGAACTACACTTACCAATAGAACTACCCGAAAGTATCTCCATAACTTAGGTTAGAAAATTGTGTAGCCTGCAAAAAGCCTTTTCTGAATGAAAAAAAAGCACAGGAATGAAAAAAGTGGTATTGTGAGCATTTAAAATAGACCATTGAATGGCAAAGAGTAGCAATTAATTAATCGACAATTACTTCACTGACATAACATTTCACTGACAATTATTCACCGACAAGTTCATTTTACCAACAGTTTATTTCACCGAAGCTCATTTCACTAACAAAGTAATTCTGGTCATTTTTGTTAGGGGCAGGATAGAATTAGGTAGAATTAGAGCTAAATTTAGGTGCTTTTTGAAAAAAAACTTGTCAGTGAAATGAACTTCAGTAAACCAAACTGTCAGTAAAATGAACTTGTCGGTAAGTATTTGTCGGTGAAATGTTATGTCAGTAAAGTGATTGTTAGCGAAATAATGCGAACCTGAACAATAGCAGTTTATAAAGCCAAGGGATGGCATTCGAAATATTAAAACTTGCGGTTTTTTTTAAAATGTTTTATTTAATGTAATTATATTATATAAAATACAATAAATAAAGATCCATATCAATTTGGCCCTTTATAAAATTTCTGATGACCCACTTCCGGGTACTGTATATCTGTATATTGTTCATATACTTCGTTCACCTGCAAATTATGGTGTTTGGGATAGTTAAGTGTGCATAAACTGGAAAACAACAGGCGCTGTCCAAATTTTTCACGTGCTATTCTTACCTGTTTTCAACTGGGTTGCCATAGCATCAACTAGGGTTCCGAAGTTTGATCTGGGTTTGATTAGAGTTTGATCAAACCCCAAATCAAACCAAACTCAAACTATAAATTTTATAAAGTTTGAGATCAAACCCAAATTCAAATAAAAAATAATCAAATTTAAACCAAACCCAAATACTATACTGAGTTTGATTTGAGTTTGATTTGAAGTTTGCAAACTAGTTTGAGTTTGAATGACATAAATATATTTTTATATTTTAAACAAGTTACTTAGTTGATAATCAGCCTGTCAACTGGAGAGTGATAACAGGCGAAATGTGGTATGCTTCCATCTAAAACTTTTTTCTTACTAAGTTAATGATACATGACCACTAATTGAAAGTTGTAGAGCTCGTCGAGACGCATCTAACAGTAGTTAGATAATCCAAATTGGCCCAGCAAATGCTGAGATATCATCAAAAAATGATTGGCTGACTATATATATAAAACTCAGTAATGCAGATTACATATGAAAATCACTATAGGTGAAAGTGGCATGCTTCCATATAAAACTTTTTTCTTACTAAGTTAGATACATGCCCACTAATTGAAAGTTGTAGAGCTCGTCGAGACGCATCTAACGGTGGTTAGATCATCCAAATCGGCCCAATGGATGACGAGATATCGTCAAAAAACGATTGGCTGATCTCTATTGTTTACACAGAGATTTTATATAGTCTGCCAATCATTTTTCGATGATATCTCTTCATCCATAGGGTCGATTTGGATGATCTAATGACCTTTAGATGCGTCTCGACGAGCTCTACAACTTTCAATTAGTGGGCATGTATCATTAACTTAGTAAGAAAAAAAGTTTTATATGGAAGCACGGCACATTTCGCCTATAGTGATTTTCATATGTAATCTGCATAAGATTACACTATGATTACTCTCCAGTTGACTGGCGGATTATCGATTAAAATATAAAAATTTATTATATTATTCAAACTCAAACTAGGTTGCAAACTTCAAACTCAAATTCAAACCAAACTCAAATTTAACCAAAAAGTTTGCTTCAAATCAAACTCAAATATTTTTTTTAATTATAGTTTGGGTTTGGGTTTGATTTCAAATCAAATCAAACCCAAATCTGACCTAAAGTTTGATTTGATCCGGGTTTGTAGGAACCCTAGCATCAACCGGATAAAACGACCAACTGCGGTTGACCCGATTTTGCTTGACCCGGTTCCAAACTCTACTTTCGCATAATTCTGGACACCCTAGTGCCCGTAGACTGTCCATCATCTGATTTCATAAATGTTCTTGATATTTGTTTACTTTTTTGGCCAATCAAAATTATATGTGATTATATAGAAGGTGATATAATTTGAGATCATCACTGGGTTGAAACTACCTGTGAAATTAGTAAAATTGTTAAATGTGCCCATGATAAAATATAATAAATTTTTAGACCTTCAGATGAAGCAACAAGTTACATACAGTGATTATAGTGCAATTTTAACTATATAAAGATCTTTCAATATAAAAAAGTCAGATACAAAGGATAATGTAATTATATAGGATATATGACTACTGTTATGGGGGAAATGGACAATATTTTGATAAGAAGGCAGTTTGCCAGAGGCATGACTTGATGGTTTAATACGATTTGTATAAAAGTGGCTTATGTATCATTAAGTCCGAGTTTTATATATATTTATTGAATTTAACTATGAATAATCCGAAGGCTCCCCTTAAGAAGAGCGAAACAACTTCATTTTATACATTCTGAATATTAAAGAAACTGTGAAACTTTAATAACTTAAAATCGTACGTTATTTACTTCACTCAACTTTAATATGCCATGTGTATCAGGCGATATATGGCATGATATAACCAAATCACCCTATAGTAAGGCTAATGTTACGGGGAGAAAACGAAGTTTCTTATTTTATATAATGCAAATGATGACAAAAAGGCAACTCGCCAGAGGCGTGACTTGGTGATTTAATCCGATTTATAATAAAAAAAAGGGTATAAGGGGAATCTGATTTAATTATTAATTGTAGATATAAATAATCCGAAGATTACTAACTTGAAGAAAAGCCAAAAACGACCTTCTTTTATACTTTACAATTGTTATAGGAAATCACTAATTTAACTAATTTAGAAAATTATAGAAAACACAAGGATAAACCCGTACGATACCCTATCTACGAGGTTATCACAATTTGAGTATTATACTTGAAGTTGGAAGACTTCTGAGTTATTACGCCGTACGCCGAGCCCCGAGCACGCTTGATCGATTATATACTATTCATTATATGCATGACCGGCTGTAATTACTGATATGCATTGTCAACCTAATGGTTAAAAATGTCACGTTTACCCTGTGACACTAAACCTCGTCATCGAGATTTATGCATAGCCGGATGTAGCATGTAATGTGGCATAGTATAAATTTATGATCGAAATTACTTTTTTGCTCATGACACTACGTAGATATTTATGAGATGACTGTACATTTTATTATATTTATTAATCATATTATATAAAATATACTGTATTTATAAAGATTACTACCGATATCTCATTATTCATGTTGGCAGATTGAATTTCTCTGTTTAATTAATGATATCAAGTATCAGGTATTTATTCAGTATATATTGTATGTGGATTTGTTTCCTTCATGCATGAAAAGGTATGAATTCTAAAAAAGAAATTTTTTTGTCTCATAACTTTTGGGTAATAAAATCTAGATCATTCATGATTTCATTTGCAGTTGGCCGCTTTGAAGGAACATAATTCTAACATTTCTCTATTAAATCAATTAATTCTTGTAGAGTGCCATCAATAAACTTGGGACGAAGACCGTAAATGATCTCTAAAATAAGGAATGTGCCATGCTCTCGATCACAAAAAGGTTTATAACCACTAATCACTTCCCACATAATCATTTCTAAACTATAAATGTCAGATTGTTTAGTATAATAACCGTGTTCTAGCACCTCAGGAGCAACATATGGAATTATACCATAAATTTGATTATGATTATAAGGCATATCTGCTTGTGAAATAATATCACCAAAATTATGAATCTCAACTAAACAATCAGGTAAATGTTCATTACCTGCAGCTTGCTTATATTGTCTATTCTTAATTAAACATATATTGCAAGTGCGAAAAGTGGTTTCAAATAATTCTAGAGAACAAAATTATCACATCCACTGCAATATTTTGTGTTATTGCCATCAATATTTTCTTTACTGCAGCTCATTTTCACAATTGATTCTTTATACTCTGAATCGTTACTTCTAATAAAATAAAAAATTAGTTAATATTTCAAAAGCAAAATTGATACAAGAATACAAGCCATCCTATATTGTAAAACACTTACTAGTATATAATTGCTAGTACATACTTTGTTAGTATATGCTTGCTAATATGTACTTGCTAGTATGCACTTGCTAGTATGCACTTGCTAGTATGAGCTTGCTAGTATGCGCTTGCTAGTATGTACTTGCTAGTATGCATTTGCTAGTAAAGTATGTCTATTATTAATAAAAATAAAAATAAAATAATATTTCAAAAACAAAATAGAATAAAAGTATAATTGATCTAATTAATAAAAAAAAAAACCTTTTCACCAAATTGTATCGTAAGCAATATTTTCTAGTACGCCTTATAAAAAATATATATTTTTTAAAAAAAATTAGAGTTGGGTAATATTTGTAAAAAGAAATCAGTATAAAAATATAAGCCAACCCGAATAATTCTTCTACAAAGTATTGACTATTCTTTTGATTAAGATAAAAATCAGAAAATATTTAAAAGGAAATCTTTTTTTAAAGTTTATCCTTTAAAAAACCCTAGCTTATCCCTTTTCTGAATTATCGCTTATTTCTATTAATTATTAAAAAATTAAATAAGAACCTGTTATTATTTACCAAAAAAATTTGATGTAAGAATACAAGCCAACCTGAGTTTCTTTTCTTTAAAAAGACCAACCTGTCCCTTCCCTGAATTATCTTGTATGATTACTTATTTCTATCTATTAATTAAATAAAATAAGAATCAGGTATTATTTATAAAAAAAAAAAGAATATAAACCAACCTAAGTTTCTTTTCTTTAAAAAAACCAACCTGTCCCTTCCCTGAATTATCTTTAATGAGTACTGATTTCTATCAATTAAAAATTAAAATAAGAATCAGTAATTATTCACAAAAGAAAAATTGATGTAAGAATACAAGCCAACCTGAGTTCCTTTTCTTTAAAAAAACCCCAACCTGTCCCATCTCTGAATTATCTTGAATAATCGCTTATTTCTATTAATAAAAGAAAATTGATGTAAGAATAAAAGTTAACCTGAATTCTTTTTTTTAAAAAAACTTTCTTCAAGCCGTCAAGTTGTATTGCAAGCTATCTAACTGGTCGCTTATTTCTTTTATCAAACACATTAAAATATATACTAGTTAACCAATTTAAAAATAAATTCACATAAGATATAACTCAGCCTGACAACTTCTCCTTCTTCCTTCACCATATCTCCTTTGCTAGCAACTCAAGAAGAACAAGAATTCTTTCTTTAAAAAACTTTAAACTCGTCAAGTTGTATTGTAAAAACATTTGGCTGATCGCTTATTTCTTTTAATCAAGCATTTTAAAATAAGTATCAGTTAACAAATTTTAAAGACAGATCGACATAAGATCCAACCTGATCAACATATTGTACTACATAAATCACATGGGGTGAAAATTTTGATGGCGATATCATAAATTTAATTTTATCGCAATAGCATATGCGAAAGCATATTCGCATATTAGTATGTTATAATCATTGTATTTTTAAATACGTATGTACATATAATTATATAAAATACATTGTTAATTGCATGCATCTGGCTAATAGTGTCAGGTATTAAACTTTACCAGATTTTTTATTGAGAATGAACAGCGTATATCAGTGCAATTAATTGATAAACTAATTGATTGTTTAATAATATTGTAGTGAATTTGGTTTTTTTAAAAAAAAAATTATATATATTGATATAATTTTTATTTTATTGCATATCTTATTATTTTTTGAAACAGATTAGCATTTGTTGGGATAGTATTAATAATTTAGGTGTTTGTTATCTTGTATTTTGTGTTCACATATTTCTACTTGTGCTCAGGGATATAAAATAATAATTTACAGCAAAATTCTATCAAATTTATCGCATAATTCGCATAAATCGATTTATAAAGCAGGCAGAATTTGGGGTCTGTCGCAGCAGAAAATTAGGATCCCTACTAGAGTACATCTATATGCATATCTTCCCCAGGATCGCCGACGCAAATCTTATGTTTTTGATACTCCTGCACTTACTTTTTTGATACTCCTGTATGTACCCCAAAATTACGCTTACTTTTTTGATGCAGATCTGCATATATACACGTGATTGTGTTACACAAAGGCCGCAAATCTTACGTTTTTTTGATACTTCTGCACTTATTTTTTTGATACTCCTGTATGTACCCCAAAATTACGCTTACTTTTTTGATGCAGATCTGCATATATACACGTGACTTGTGTTATACAAAGGCCCAGTGCATTGTTTTTGCAAAAATAATTTTTGGTTACACGCCACTAATGTTGTGTAACGGTACACAAGTCTAATTTTGCCCGGCATTAAGCTTAATGCTGGTGGGCACTATTATGATAATGCCCCCGGCGGGGTTAGACATAATTCCGGCCCACCCTAACCCTAAATCTAGTGGTACCCTAACCCGGCATTAAGCTTAATGCTGGTGGGCACTATCATGATAATGCCCCGGCGGGGTTAGACATAATTCCGGCCCACTCTAACCCTAAATCTAGGAACCCTAAAAACTAATTGTTCGAAGCAACATCCAATCACAGTACATATACTAGATGCATATGTCGTGTAACCAGTATATGAACTGTGATTGGATGTTGCTTCGAACAATTAGTTTTTAGGGTTCCTAGATTTAGGGTTAGGGTGGGCCGGAATTATGTCTAACCCCGCCGGGGCATTATCATGATAGTGCCCACCAGCATTAAGCTTAATGCCGGGTTAGGGTACCACTAGATTTAGGGTTAGGGTGGGCCGGAATTATGTCTAACCCCGCCGGGGGCATTATCATAATAGTGCCCACCAGCATTAAGCTTAATGCCGGGCAAAATTAGACTGGAGTAACGTTACACGACATTAGCGGCGTGTAACCAAAAATTATTTTTGCAAAAACAATGCACTGGGCCTTTGTGTAAAACAAGTCACGTGTATATATGTAGATCTGCATCAAAAAAGTAAGCTTAATTTTGGGGTACATACAGGAGTATCAAAAAAGTAAGTGCAGGAGTATCAAAAACGTAAGATTTGCTGCTGGGGTAGTTCTATATGCATCGGCAAATCACGTGACCGGAAATCGATGTCAATTTCGATGACTACTAACCGATCAGTTGATCTAATCAGATGTAAAACAAAATTTGTGTAATACATCTTTTTTGTTTATTTTAACATAAAAAGCTCTCTTTATATGTAAACTTTCATGAAGCGCATTTTTTGCTTAGAAACGAAGCTAGTTGTCATGGTAAAATTTCTGTTGAGTTGTTTATGTTACACGAAGATCGCAAAAGGGCATTCACCTGACCATAAATGATCATGCGATCATGTGAATCGTCATAATTGCATCAATACATAATTATGATGAACCAATCAGATTTCGCGTTTTTTTTTTTTTACGCGCAATCCATAAATCCCACATTTCTCAATTTTTTATATAAACCCCCACATTTCAGTGTTTGCTCGTCACAATTTTTCGGTCGTGTAGTGTACTGTTAGGCCTTCATGGTAACACAAGGCAATGTCTAGACGTTTATATGTTCTGACAAATAATGTACTCTACCCAACTCTGATTTAAGTCCGTCTGGTTACTTGGATAAGTAATGTCTAGGTCCGCCTGGTTACTTTGATAAGTAATGTCTAGTTTCGTTATTTCAGAAATTTGGGGGAACATTTAAGATCGTCTTCATTGCTGTTACTGTATGCAAACCAGTACTTTATACGCCGGGAGGGAGGACGGTAGAGTTCTTCTACTGACTTCCCTCTTTTTTGGGGGCACCCTCTTTGAGGGAGCGGTTTAAGGGCTCGTTAGCTCTAACCGCGAGTGTAAGCCTCGGTGAACGCATTGTCCCCTTTTTTTAGTTTTGTAATAGCGGGTGGGAGTGGGAGTATTAATAATGTCTTTTATTATAGGTGCAGAAATTTGAAGACGTATGGATACATAAAATTGATGCATCATTAAGTCAAAAGTATCGTAATGACATAGTAATAGTTGACATTTGCTGTAACTGTCATGACATTTTTTTACTTTATAACGTTTATTTCTCCAAAGTTTCTATATTTTTAATAAAAAGCTATCAACCTTAACGAACCAAAAACCGAAAAAAGATCTTCTGTTCAAAGAAGAACGATAACACAGCAATTCATATTTGTTTAAGTGGTTACTATTTGTCACAGCGTTTCCCAGTATGCCGTGACACAAGGACCTGGGTAGATGGAGTTAATTCATTCGTGTTTTATTCGAATTATTTTTGAGTTTTAAAGTTAAATCACTATTTGCAAAGGCGAGTATATTTCATATTCCGATAGGTAAAGGGAAGTTGCTTTCACAACTCTTACTAAATATATAATATATTTTGACTCGTGAGTACCAGGAACGGAGTGATATTGAAAATTTCACGAAGTGTATGGTTATACGGATAGTTAATTGATGTTTGTCGCAAAATCTTGCATATTATTGAATAATCGAAGTGGCGGAGAAAGGATGTGAATGCATACCGAGAATTGTACTTTCACATACCAGTGTAATGCATACTTATGTAACTGTAATTTTGTGGATCAAAATTTAACCGATTATTCCGGTATTCATGCAGGTATCTTTGACAAAGATCTAATTTCTATTTTACCAGGAACGGAGTGAGATATGTAAATATCACGAAGTTGTACGGCGATTTAATGTCGTTACTTCACAAAATCTTATTGATCATTGGATAACTTATTGAACTCAATGGGGATGTGAATGCAGATTTTCTCTTTCACTTGCGTACGTACGTACATGCATTGCTGTCATGGCTTTAGTGTAACTTTTAATAACTAGATTTGTTCTAACCCGAGTTCGATTGTATAACAACTTGTGCCAAGTACGTACGTACGTATATATCGTGTGTTGGTATTTTTTTTCTTCTTTTTCATAAATAGATATATTTAATATCCAATGAAAAAGAATTTTTTTTTTTTTTTTTTTTAGCATTTATTCTATCTTATCAAAATCACTGATTTTAGCACAACTGCCATCATTAATAAGTATATTTCCACTATGGAAATCATATCTTTCTGATGAAGATTCATAAGATTCCAAGCTATAATTTTAGTATATTCAATTTTTCTTGCCATGATAAAATGTTGATATTGTTTAAAAGAAAATGATAGTGTAGTGTTAATTTCATGACAATTATAAATTTTTTAGTTTTTGGATCTCGACTGATGCCATAAATTTCCTGGAAATGTAAATCAGAGAAATTTTTCCCGCAGCGAGTGTAGACCATTAACTAAAAAAATAAAAAAAAACAAACAAGATATTTAATTTATATGTTTCTAATTATTAACCTCATTTAAAAAGGCAGAGTCCATATTTTTAGTATCTTCAATAACTTTAAGAACAACGTCAATTTCATTTTCATGATCATATTTCCAGGTTGCTTTATAGATTGTGCTAAATCCTCCTTTATTGATACAAGTAAGATTGGAGAATTGATCGAATGGAATTTTAAATATGAAGATCGAATGTTCACTATCATGAGTATGTGCCTCTTTGATAAAATCATCAATCAATTTATTATCAAAAATAATATTAGGCGTTGTCGTTATATTATCAAATCCTGCCTTCGCGATGGCCAATTGATAAAAAGAAGAAAAAAAAACCTAATATAAAAAGATAAGTTATTAAATACTCACCCGAGCTTTGAGCCTTTTGAATTTGGCTCTCTTCATTTTTTTTTGAGTGTACCTGATTCGAAAGATTTTCTTTGGTTTGGTGGACCACGTTTATTAACAGGTGTGATAAATTCACAGTTGAGATTGTTATCCTTATATCTCAAACATAAAGGAGGTCCAGAGATGTTAGACCTTCTTTTCATGCAAGAGATACAGGCTATACAGGCTTCGGTGACCTTTTGTCGAATAATAAGAAATTTATCACTTATTTTTTTCATGAATATGTAAAAGATAGAAAAAAGAATGAAAAATAATTTAAAATATAAGGATTCTTATTAAGAGAACTGTGGGATAAACATCTGTAGTCAACACCTTGGAAGTTTTAAATGAAATGTAATTTTTTACTTAGTAAATTATTTGTGTAACCTAAAAGTGCATTTCCGATTAATTTCTCATGAAGAAATGAAATATACAAATTGACATGTGTAAAAATGTTTGGTGTGTACTTTTCTAATATGTGGCTTAAAATATGTATGCTGTGCGTTTTTTTTCTTTTTTTTGTTTGAGGTAGAATCGTAGAATCTCCGCACAAATGATGGGGGTTTTAATACTTAAAATACGCAATAGAAATTATTCATGTTTTTTTCTTCAAAGGTGCAATAGGAGGTTTCATAATTAACAAATAAGTGACTTATTTTGAAAATAAGTAGGATTTTTAAATAATATTTTACTAGGTTGAATTATAAATCGGAAAATAAAATAAGATTCTCAGATTTTAATTATGAAACTCCCTAATAATCGTTTTTTTAATATCCTAAAACATGTATGTACGTACGTACAGACAGTACATAAGTACATACGCATGTACCTGGTACGTAAATATGATCGAACGATTTTAAAATTAATATCCGGTAAATTTGATCAATACCTATTTTGTTGCACGACGCACGTCAACGCGCATACAAGTCAAATCCCAAATCCCGTGTGCAGATAAAATGAAATTTTGTCATTTTATATCTGCTGAGCTCTATAATAGATTTATATGAGTATCTAAAAGTATCTAAAAGTTGGTTGTTCGTCTTGATTTTCTACATCTAAATAACGATCTAGATGTCTGCAAAAAAAACAATACTTTAGCATTATAATAATGTCTTTTTGATCCAAAGTCATGAACTTTTTTAACAGCGTCTTTTTTTATTTTATATATATAATATATATTTTTAATATATGAATTGTCGTACAAAACTGGCTTAAATGCATACGGCGATCAATATTACAAACAATGAGGCAGGTTTGTACAATGTCAATAACAAATATAGATGTTAGAATAAATTCAAATTCGTGACAGGCAAGCAGAAAGTGTCTTGCATGGTATATTTCGTGAGAAATTTTTATGACTTGTTATAAAGTTATTTGCCGAACAATGTAAAAATGGAAATGATTATTCTTATGATTGTTAACCAAAAAAATTTTTTTTAATTTGTTACATACAATGTTAATAAAAGAAAAAATTGCTTATTGAAGTGCATCACCATCTTGCATGAAGATGCAATTTTAAAATCTCGTTAAGGTTGTTCATTATCGTAAAATTTGATCACAAGTATATTATAAAAAAATGCTTATGAACAGATTTTACCATAATGAGATCCAAAGTCGCATAACGATAACGATAAGCAACATTAAAAAGGACCAATATGTCAAAATTGGCTTAATACGTATAAGTCACAATCATTATTTAAAAGTCATAATCATTATCATATCATTACATGTGCATTAGAACCGTGAATGGTGATAAATATTTAAAAAATTTTATATTTAAAAATTTTTAGCAAAATGGGGTAATCCAATTCCATTCCCTGTAATAGACCTAGTGATAAAGTACAGACTAGAAAAAATGGTCAAAATGATTAAGTGCATAGGTAAAAGAGGTGGGAATAGTGTTAAAGGAATTACAAAGGANAATCATTACATGTGCATTAGAACCGTGAATAGTGAAAAAAAAAAAAAAAAAAAAAAAAAAAAAAAAAAATTTTTTATAACAAAAAATACATATCGAACATTTAAATGTCGCAGTTAAAGATATGATCCGTAAATTACAATGCATATAAATATAGTTTATTTTAAACCTACTACTGTTTGTTTATATTTATAGTTCGCACCTCTAGTCGCAGCCAATAATGGAAATTAGGGTCTCTATTTGAAAATATAAAAAATATAAATTAAACCACGTACCATCAGCCGTAACATTGTTGAAAACGATTGAAAAACGAAATGTCTGGTTATGAAAGTTTTCAAGGTAAAATTGTTGAGATACAATGCTCATTCTCAATTATTTCTATTTATTTTTGTACTGATACTTCGTTAAAAGAATCACGCTGTTTGTTGATGATAAGTTTATCTCAGTGTAGTCAATTATTGATAATAGTATAGTTTAAAAATTCCAAATCATATAAAGACATCCAAAATTGTAAGCATTTGAGATTCACAAAAATCAAGTGTAACTTTACAGACCTAAATAAGATCTCAAAAGTTACGCTTTTCTTTTTGTAACATTTCCTTTTTGTCGAGGTAAGGAAAAACCTAACAAATCCACGTGTTTGCTATCGTTACCTGAAATTATTGCTTAATATATTTGATGCGACTAAATGATTTGCAACATACCTAGCCAGATCATCTGTTATTCGAGATGTCACGTTTACCCCGTAACAGAATCAATTTATGTTTAAACTGAATCGATTTTGGTTAAATAATACAAATTCCACTTAATAAATGGATGTAAAGATTAACTTAAAATTTAATTAAATAAATAAAAATATTATTTATATAAAAAACGAAAAAAAGAAATTCAATTGAAATTCTTTAACTTGTTCGTCAAATCACTATATACTGTAAATTTTTTTTTAAAATGACTGAGTTACAAGAATATTCATTTTATCTCACAATTCATTTGAAAGCTTGCTTACTAAAATTTCTCGATTACAAATCTGTTAATCGATGTTAAACACGAGAAGATCATTAAATACAACTATTAGAACTGCCAAAAATCATTATTGGACCAAAAAAACACAATTTTTTTAAAAAATTTACCACTATATTCCGCTAACAGAATATATATAGTTTATATCAAGTTGTTTTAAAATGGAAAGTTATTTTTGAAAAAGTAAAAAAATAAGATTTTTAGTTTGAATATTAAAATCTGGCTAGGGTTAAGACTAGAAGAAAAATAATGAATCCCATATGTAAAATTTCATCCTGTCATTTTGAATTAGTACTACGAGGTCAATTTAAATACTCATTTTCTTGTATTTTCGGTTTTCCTTCGCTTTGCAGAGTATCAGAATTGCGTTCTCTGATTGGTTATCTCCTTTTTTGTCATTCGCACAAATAAGACTATTGACTCCATTCGCAGTTTCATTGGCCCCATTAATCAACTCTGCTCAAAACTATGGAATGCAATATGTAATTTAAATTTAAACTTTAAATTAAAACAAGCTTAAACATAAAGTATATACACTTTTAGTTTATTGGTCGGTAGGTTTCTGATGTGTTTCACAGTCATTCGTCAAAGAATTCTTAAAGAAAAAACTGCACAACTTGTACAACACGAAGAGGTTTTTTCTCCAGTCATGGTAAAACCAGCCGTCGTTAATAAATTTCTTAATTGAGTTCAGGTTGACTAAAGGTCTTACCCGAGTCAGTAATTATAACCCGGTTCAAACAAATTAGCCAATTAAAATAGTTTACATGATAATGTATGATCGATAGCCAATTGTAACCGATCACGTGATAACTAATTTCTAAAATAAAGTTGGATTATAATGGACAAGTGTATTCGGTGTATAGAGAAGCTTAAATAAAGTGAATTAGATTAAACAAGTATCGTCTTATATTTTCTGCTTTACAGTAGAATTTTATAACAAAGTAAATTTAGTGGCAGTATAGTAATTTTTAGCAGCATTCTGAATAAATCAAACTTTGAACAAATTGAACAATAATGTTAGAATTTTGTGAAATAACTTGTAGATAAGGTGTTTAGTGCTTAAAAAAACTTAAACGAATCAGATCTCAAATGTACATTTTTCAAAGTTTAATGAATTTAGTCACTACTATTCAGTTATGATTTAAAAGATAAATACATATTTAACTATTGGATCTAAAACAATGAAGGCACACTTTATCGATCTTTGGATCCTGTAATTGAAATTTAATGATTTTGGGCTTGTTAGAATTGTCTCACTAAGATGAACATTTTGGTGGTTAAATTATCCAAAATAGCCTAATGGATCAAAAGTTATTCAATAGTAAAGAAATTTACTTAGTGATGAATAATCTTGGGTTTTTGTGATTGGATCTTAATGATTTTGGGCTTGTCAGAATCATCTTACCGAGATGAACATTTTGATAGTTAAATAATCCAAACCGGACTAGTAGATCAAAAGTTATTATTAATTCCATAAATTAGAACATATATAAAATTTATAGTACAAGAAATAAAATTGAGTTTAGACAAACAGTGCTATGCTTTTATTTAGTAAATAGCAAACTTTTTTAATTATTATATTTATATAAATATTTAGCAATGCTATGCATTTACCTAGTATATTATAAAAGAAAAATTAAAGTTATATATAGAATAAAATAGATAATTTTAAAAAATTTTTTAAAAAAAATTTTATTATAGTATGAAATAGGAAAACACATTTACTTTTTACTAATAAAAGCTTTAAAATCATTCTAACTTTTTTAAAACAAGTTAAATAAAAAAATTCTTTGACAAATTGAAATATTTTTAACTAAACTACATTTCTGTCAGAGAATTTTTTATTATTTTTTGATTTAAAAAAATTATTAAGAGTTTAAGTTTATAATGATTTAAAAATTGAAAGATTAGTGATATAAATTCTACCAAATGGCTATGATTCTATCAGTAACTATTGATAGATAAAGAACCCCAAACAATTATATATAATGCGGTATGCAATACAATTATAAGATTTGAAAAAATCTATTTCAAAAATTTTTAGATTTTATACACACTTTTATACATACTATATATAAAAATTTTAAAATTTATCTAAACTTGTACCTACCAGATTATACTATGCAAAAAATTTTTTATTTTCTGTAACTTGACCAAATTAAGATAAATTTTTTTTTTAAAGTGCCTACTTTGTGGATTTTTGGCTTTTATTCAAGATATATTAGACCTCGGCGACCTACATGGAGGAACATCTGATATTTGTACATTGATGAAAGTACAACTAGCCTTATCTGCAACTTTTGGTTGTCTATTTAAGTAGCATCTGAAGGTTCTACACTAGCTGCCATATCTGCAGCCCACATACTGGTATTGCCTATTTAAATCCTCTGATCTTTGTCTTCTGCCAGTCCATCTTGTATCACTGGAACACTGTTCCAAATACTAACTGCACTATTAGAACTAATTTATTCTCAGTGAGAAACTTGGTAGAGCATTTTCCTGTCCCACATGGGTATCACCTACACTTTAGAAATATACGCATTCACTGAGGCGTACACTTGCAGTCAGAGATTACCTGCAACCACTATCATTACTAGAGTTGCAAGTGAAACTAATCTTCAATGGTGCACCATGGTGCACCGAGACTGGTGCACCGAAACTGGTGCACCGATAATTATAAAAAACTCAAATTTTAACAGTGCACCGATGCGTCCTGGTGAAACTAACTAGTTTCACTAACAACTCTAATCATTACCTACTTCTGCTCTTGCAAAGTTTATCTAATCCCAGTACCCACATCCTCTTGCCATTATGAGCATTCCTCTGGTAATCACTAAACTTCCAAACCAGTTAGCCCAGAAGGATTGGTCAGCTCAGCATTATAAACTGATGGTCTTCTTCTCCTTGGTTCATGCTTCTAAAGCACATATTCTTTTTCTTCAGTATGACTCTGTTGGCCAGATTGGTGAGAGCCTCCTCCAAACCCTTGTTCGTTCAGTTTTCCCGGTTCAGCTACTCACTCTGGCTCCATTTTGCAGTACTGTCAAAAGTCTGGCTACTCTCCACTTGCATCTTGCCAAGCAAACTTCTGATCTTCTAGTTCTCTTGGCCTTATACTAATTTAGAAAGAATCTGCCAGCTTAACTGGTTTAGCCCAAGTTACAGATCTTAAGACCCAACCATCAACAAAAATCAGTTACTATAACACAGATATGATTTTTTAAAAATGTCTTTAGGAATTCGAACTCTATACCTTAGTTACTAATTGTTTAGGGGTGACAACATTCCAACTTCACTAAGTCGCTACACTCTAAATTAAGATAAATTTGTAATTTTATAAAGTGATAATTTATTAGAATAATCTTAATGCTTACTAGTAGTAAATTTCACCAACCTAATTAGAATTGAAGATTAGATATAATATACAAAACAATTTTGTATAACAAAAATAAGAAATTTTTTTAAAAAATACCTTCTAACAGGACCCTGGACATCTAGTATAAAGGTCATATTTTAAGTTTTCAGCAAAAACCCCTAAAATTTGAGAAGTAAAAAATTAGTTTTTAGCAATTATCTTGGCATTGAGTGGTCCAATTTAAATGAACTTTTTTTAAAATAAAGCTCTCAGTGAGGCATGTCTAACAAAAAAAGTTTATTCAATTCTGATCACTAGATCTAAAGTTATTTAAAAAAATATAGATTTTAGTTTTTAGCAAATTGGGTCAAAATTGGCAAAATCCAAATATGACCTATATGAAAAATGTCCGGGGTTCTCTTCTAACTAAATATTTTTTCTATGAAACTATTTTTTTTTTATACAAAAAAATTTTTTTATAAAATTTTACAATATTATATCCTTTTCTAAATCTCTTATTCTAATAATAAGAAATATAGTATTTATTTGTTTTGCTATATCTATGCATAGATCATTACCAGTGAATTTCACTACTAGTGAATACTAAATTAATTCAATTTATTATTAATATTTGTTTCAATTGTTTTATTTTTATTTCAAAAAAATCAACAATATATTTTAGTCCACAATAATAATAAGGTTTAACTTTTTTGAAAACTAATTTATTGCAGTATTAATTATATTATATAGTTAATGGATATAAAGCAACTAATAATTATTTCCAAAGAATCACAGAGTAATTGTTTTTATATAACAATTAAAAAACATTTGGCTTTGAATTTAATGTACTAATTTGGACCACAAAGAGGCACAGATTGTGAGCATATTAAATTCAAAGCCAGATATGCTGTTATTGGATACAAGATATCTAGTACCAGATTTATTTTTTTTTCTTTATAACAAATAAATCACCTAGCATAATCAAGTCTATTTGGCATATAAATAGTACTTATACAATCTATATTTATTATTAAAAAGAAAACAGAATAATGTAAATAATATTTTTATTACATAAATTTTAATTTTAAGATTTACATATATATAACATTTCTAATTTTAGTAAGACTGCATTGTACAGCTACTCTAATTTATATTATTTTTAATGTATGGTTCAATTTTTATAATAACTTAAATGTTATACATACAATATCCTATCATGAATAAGTACTCCTTTTTTTAAAATTTTAAACTTAAATATCTTAACAATTAACTAATCAAATTTAATAAAACATTTTTTTGTATTTAAATTTTATAAATTTATAAAATTTAAATACAAAAATGTTTTACTAAATTTGATTAGTTAATTGTAAAGTTTAAAAATTTAAAAGAAGAAGTGTTTATTTATGATAGGATACATTATTAAAGTTAGCTTGTATATATAGTATAAAAACACTCAACTAATGCTATACATAACAAATTTAATAATATAATAGTAATATTTAGTGCAATTAAAATTAATATTTCTAAAAGAATATTCTATTTTAGTTTATATATTCATTACTTTGATATATATTTTTTGCTTATTCTCAATAAAAATTATTTAATAAAGTTCATTATCAGATACAACTAAAAATATCCAATTAATAATATATATATATATACAATATATTCTATAATAGTATAATAATTTACCTCATTATATTATACTACTTTAAAAATTGTAAAAATTATCTATAAAAAATCCTACCACTTTTTTTTTATTTACCTCATTTTACATCTACATTTTTCTGAAAATCTCATTTTTTATATACCACCTTTTAAATTTTTTTCAAAGAATTTACCTCATTTCATATATACTAGATCAAATATAATTTTCCAGAGTCCTTCTGAAATATGCTATACATATATTTTTGCTACCTGGTCATCCCAAAACCAATTTCAAAAATGAGCTCCAATTTTCTTACAGGTTCACTAGCAAGCCATGTAGCTCTATTTTAATAATAACCAAAAAACTTCCAATCTATTATATAGCTTTCAATCCTCTACATGCAAATTTTTTAGAGTTAAACTACTTCTAGATGACTTACTAACACCCAACATTCTTCATAAAAAAAATTCTTTCTACTCTAGCAAATACTACCTATGCTAACAAGAAAGTAATTTTCTTTACTAAGCTTTTTGTTTATTTCCTAAACCCTTACTTAATCTTATTCAAAATTCTTTACAAAATATATTAAGCTATAATAAGCTTCAAATCTCACAAACTCAAGCATATGACTTTTACTATTTAATTATGAATCTTGATAGCTTTCAAATTTACCAATTTACTCACAAATCTCTCTGTTCTCAACACTTTTTGGCCTCGTCCCACTAGATTATAGATTGGAATCATCTAAAGTTTTTCTTTAATCATTTAATCATTTAACTATTTAATCATTTAATTTGGCCAGCATTAATATAATTCTGGCCTATGACCAGCATAATTCTGCTTGGAACTATGGAAACAATTTTTAAATGGTTAAACGATTCCAATCACTATACTAGATATTATTAATTTATTAAGTGAATACACTATATCTACTAAAACTGCTACATCTCTTACTATTAAACTTTTCCTTAATATTGATCACCAAATATATATAAAATATGGATCCCTTACTGCATATCTAGATCTCAAACCCAACCCATACCCTTGTCATCACTTCTTCCTCATATAATTCTCTTATACCAATATTTTACATCAGTCCAATACCAACTCTACTATACAAATCCATCACATAAAATACCAACTAGACTAAATACCTATTACACCCTTCTCATATCTTCAATATTACCCAAATCTAGGTGAGCCTTGGCCACTCTGGTTGGTTTACCACAGATAGGTATTTAGGTTTACTATTGGTTTACTTAGATATATCTGAGTTTTTATTCTTAGTATTAGTTATACAATAAAATTTTTTTCTGATTTTATAAAAAGTTTTATTAAAGTTAATAAAGATAAGAGCAAGCAAGGTCTTACCATTAACATTAAAAAAAAATACATAGCAGAAATAAATAAACTAATAATACTCTGGATCTCAAGAATGCTCTCCAGATACTTAGTTTACCAACAATTATATGAACAAGGAGGTCTGCAAGCTCCAATTATTAGCAATATGTTAGAGACCAGAATGCTCTCAGTATGGTTAAACTGCTATCCAAGAACACCTTATGGACCAAAGTAGAATGTCAAAGGATTGATCTACACTGTGAACTAAAAGAAACACATCAGTCCTGCAAGCCTTAACCTTGAACCCAATACATAATAAGGCTTGGCCCACAGAGTGGAAACCATATCTACTCACATGGATAAAAGTAAAAGGCTTCCACAAACTGGCCCTAGAGTACAGAGGAGGTTGTTTTGGGAGGGAAAAAAGGAAATGAATTTCAAGTTAAGGGGATCATAGAGTTCCTGAGGGAGACAATGTTATCACCAACAATCACTCAACAACCATCTACAAAGCTGCAGACAATAAGAAAAAGGATATTCTATGGCGACTCTTTCATAGGGCTTTACTGTTAGGATACCGGCTCCAACACATATTAATAACAGAATCAGGCTCCTGTCTGTGGTGTGAGAACATTCTACAATCTATAGAACACTTTGCTTTTTGAATGCAAAATTAACAAAGCAATATGGTCAGAAGTTTATAAATTTTTAAATATTGAACCAAACACTCATATACCTAACTCCTTAGAGGAGGGGATCGACAATCACTCTGCATTGGATTAGTGCTAGGTGGTAGAACAAAAATACTGACGTTAGAAGAAAAGTAAACAGACCCAATAAAACCCTAATAACAAGGGTGAAAGCCCTTGTACGGAAAAAAAGAAAGATGATGGAATCAGAGAAAACAAAAAAAGGGAGGAAAAAAAGCAAAACACAAGATACTAGATCAAAAAATGAAAATATGGAAAACGAAAGCCAAGTTCCTATATCAGAGCTAGAAAACACAGGCTTAAAGGAAAATCGGGTTCAGGTAGCTTTAACTGACTCATCAAGCCTCAATACAAGCTAGATAGATAACACAGAAGTCACTTATGAGAAAGGTGACAGTCTATGTCAAAGCAACTCAACGGAAAAATCTTTTTTTTCAAGCAATGGAAGATCAGAAGATCTCATGGTAGATCAAATAGAAGGTTCTAGAACAAATCCGGACAATGTGATGAGCGATGTCGGATCAGGTGATTAGAACGAACAATAGAGATGGATCTAGATACACTACAAATTGAAAAGGAGAAGAGCAACAAATTAACTGAAGAAAAGGATAAACCAGTAAGGCAATACTCAAGTTTCTTTACAAAAATGCAGAGAGGCAAAGCCACATTTACAGCAGCACCTACAAAAGGATCAATTAAAACCAAGAATGATAATGCTTTAATTTTAAATATTAAAAATTTGATAAACATCCCACTAAATGAAGGATGAAGAGCAGACCTAGAAATTATTTTTAAGGATGAAGAAAGTCTACAAAAATATGCAGTAGATGGGATAGTTATTTTCAAGCAAACACTGTTTGGTTATATTCCAACCAGTCTGTCTTCGAAGAACTATCTTTTCAGTTAAATTACGTAATGTTCCTCTTGGGGAAAAGGAATATATTTCCAGACATATCAAGACAGCAATGGAAGAATTTGGAACCATTGTGTCAATCAAACCTCTGGTATATGAGGGTACCCCAATATTGTCAAACCAATGGGTAGTTGTATATGACAGTACGGATGATTCTCGGATAACAAAAAGGCTTCCTCGGCATACTCACATATGGGATCAAAAGGTCACAATAGAATGGAAAGCAGCACCAAAAGTATGCTTTTACTGTAATAAAGAGGGTCACATAAAGGCTGATTGCATGCAATTTAAGGAGGCAGTTGAATTGAGAAAACGGTACAAGAATACAAGCAAGATCAAAGAAAAGAAAGTAGTAACTTGAAAAATACATCTTTAAACACAAACAACAATCCATATAAAGCAGCAGAAACAACAAAGAAAAGTGAAGATAGCAAAGAGATTAATAGTGAAGGAGAGAAAGGTGAAGGCTTGCAAAAAAAAGAACAGGAAGTAATTGAAAAAAATACAAATGAAGAGACAGTACAAGAACAGAATCAAACAATGCAGTACAAAATTATACAAGCTGAGACACAAAGCTTAGTTGAAACAATAGAGACACAAAGCTTAGTTGAAACAATGCAGAATAATTCTACAGAATATCAAGAGATAGAAGCAGATTTTACATTGGTTACTCATAAAAAAAAATACTAGGTCTGCTACAGGAACAGAATCAAATAATGAAAGACACATGCCATATAAAAAAGATGAAGGAGGTGGAGGTCACTCTATCTCTAAGGAGAGTAATAAGCACTAGTATTAATTATATATCTAATTTTTTTCTTTATGAGCAAAAATAAAATTACTATTGCAACACTGAACGTTAAAGGACTTAATAGTAGACAAAAACTTACAAAAACACTTACTCTGTTAAAATCATATAATATAGATTTAATTTTAATACAAGAAACAAATTTAAGTGATCCCAAAATGCAGATTTTTTTGAAACACCAATGGACATTTGAATCTTTTTGGACATCCAAACAGCTATCTTAGCAGGCAATCACAATGTCAAATTAAAGAATTTAAAAGAAAGTCATGAAGGCAGAGTTATCTCAGGTATTGCAAAAATTAAGCAATATACATGTAAAATTTCAAATATTTATGCACCTCCTCATGTGAATGAAAGAGTTAAATTTTTTGAGAATTGGATACCAGACTTTGATGCAAATATGATGAACATTATAGCAGGTGACTTTAATGTTAATATGGATTCTCAAATAAATAGAATTAGCCAAGTACCAGGGCATAGAGATCCTTCATTAGATAAACTTCGTCAGAGAATGGAGGACTACACAGACATGGCAAACCACTCTGGGCATCCATTTACAACATATACACAAAAAACACAAAATAATCAACTAATGGCAACTAGATTGGATTATATATTTGTTGACAATGATCATATACAATTCTGCCAGGATACACAAACACTTTTTTGTAAACTCAGATCACCTGCTTGTTAAAAGTACTTTCAATATGCAATCACAAGCTCAATATGCATCATATTGGAAGTTTAATACTAAGTGCCTAATGAATGAAAATATTAAAAAAGATATTGAAGAGGAGTTGCAAGGACATATAACAATTGATACTTGGGATGTACTTAAAAACAGGATACAGACTAAAATTAGACAATACAAGCCTTGTTCATCTCCTGAAAAGAAAATAACCAAACTACACAAAAGTATAGCAGAGCTACAAGAAGTAGTAATAAGGTATCCAGAAAGAGAGGAACTCAAAATCGTAATAGAGAAACTACAGGTAGATTTGCTAGAAGAGCTCACAATTCTTGCAGACAAATAGCAAATTCGATCTAATGCTCACTGGATTGAAGAGGGAGAATGGTCAGCCAAGTACTTCTTTGCTAGATATAGGTCCCATCATGCAATAAGTCTAACATCCAAAGTACAAATTCCAAACAAGGTTGTAGATGCAACTCCAGTAAATATTCTTCAATATGCAAAAGAAACATATGAGAAATTATATAAGCTAGACAGGGTAAATCTAGATGCAATAACAGAATTATCAGTAATTGACCAAACAGTATCTGAAGAGCAAAATTATGAGCTAGTTAAGGAAATAACAGCAAAGGAGATTGAAGAGACCATAGGATCCCTTGCATGTAACAAGGCACCAGGAGTAGATGGATTGTCTTATGAATTTTATAAAAGAATGAAAGTGGTAAATATTCCAGTACTAAAAACATTTTTTAATAAGGTATTGAAAAATAGCAAAATTCCAAAGTCTTGGGGTAAAAGTATTATTACTTTTATTCCAAAGAAAGCAGAAAATCTTGATAAGCTAACAAACTGGCGACCAATATCATTAACAAATTGTGATGCCAAAATATTTCTTAAAATAATTGCAAACAGAGTTAATAAAATCTGTCAAACCATTATAGGAAATCATCAGTAGGGGTTTGTATCACATTGTTCAACTATAGATACAGTACTGAATGTTTTGTCAGTACTAAGAAATCAGCCTGGTCAAGAAAAGAAATACTGGATAGCCTTTATAGATCAACAAAAGGCATTTGATAGAATTAATCATATCTATTTAATAGAAATTCTTCAGAAAATGAAATTTTCTCCAATATTCATAGGGTTGGTTCAACAGTTGTTTTCAAATCAAATAGCACATATAGCAGATGCTGGATTAATATCAGAATCTTTTAAAATTGAATGTGGAGTACGACAGAGTGACCCCTTATCTCCACTTCTGTTTATAATAGCATTTGAACCATTTTTACAAAAGTTAGCAAGAAACCTCCAAGGCATTAAAGTAGAAAAAGAATACTTTAAAGTAGCAGCATATGCTGATGACTTAACTGTAGGTATTGGTTCTTTAGAGGACTGGGCAAGGTTTAGACAAATTGTAGAAAGATACGAGAAGGCCTCAAATTCTAAAATAAATAAAACAAAATCTATTATAGTACCACTAACAAGAGCAGCTAGAAGGATAGAACTCGAAGAAAGCAGAAACTTTAAATTTGCAAAAGAAAATGAAATTATACCAGTTCTAGGATATAAAATAACAATACAAGGCATGATAGATCGAAAACTATGGCCAGATACTATAAATAAGATAGAAAAACAAATTCAATTATTGTCAGTTCGAAATATTTCATTTGAAGGAAAAATCACCCTAGCAAAATCCTTAGTACTTTACTAACCCTAAACTTAACTATCAGAAATTATTCAAAATCAAACTCCTTCTCAACAACCTCCCAACATACTCACACTTCCACACAATATATCCAGAAAAATTCATGTCACCCAACTGTTTCCATCGCAACCTCCCAGACTCACCTCTACACTGGCTTAGCTGCCAAAACTCCTCTTTTCTTCACGAAATCATTCACTCAGTTATACATGAGGTTACTAAGAGCTTAGAACTCCCACCCACCCAACTAGACAAACTAGTACAACTAATCCTTACTCATCCAGCATTCAACCCTAACTTATCCTTTTTATACCCGTACTCGCTAAACTCCACGCTCAAAGGTCTTATCCCAAGACCCCTAATCGAAAAAATACAGCCCTTTGATCTATCTTACAAACAAGCATCCCAAGTCATCATCAAAATCCTCCTAAAACTATCAGAAGAGATATATGAACAGATATGGAAGCCATACTGTACCTCCCTCGCCCAATGGAAAAGAATAAACAAAATCCCTTCTAAATACAAACACACCCAGATACAACAACAACATCCATCTCACAAAAAGTCACACCAGCACAGAACCTATACATTCAGCTGCCTTTGCAGCCTCCCTGACCAATTACGCTCTGACTCTAACAACTGCCCACCAATAGGCCAAGCCCTTCGAAAAGTTAGTATTTGGTCCATAATGTGGATCAAATACAGTACACCTACAAATAGTATTTTAACTATCCAAATCTAGGTGAGTCTTGACCACTCTAGTAGGTTTAGGTCGCAGATAAATTAGTTTGAGCTTCTATTCTTGCATGTAATTTATATATATTTGTCTTTGTACAATTTAAGTTTTTATATATGTAATTACTTATATAAATTACCCAATAAAAGATATAAGCAAGGCCTCACCTTAAAAAAAAAAATAAAAAATAAAAAAATCCTTAGTACTCTCAAAAATATGGTACACAGCCTATTTGGCTCCACCAACATGTAAACAGCTAGCTAAAATCAACTACATGCTTGAAAAGTGGATTAAAACTAAATCTAGATTGGTTCCAAGATATGCAATATTTCAGCTTCCATTAACCCAAGGAGGACTGGGTGCCCCAACATTACCAGATATGATAGATGCACGTTTAACTCATGTAGTAATAAAGCTTTTTACAGAGGATAATCTTTGGGCAAAAGTAGAGAGATCAGTAGTTGAAAAGGAGTTAAAAACTAAAAGAAATTTTACAGTCAGAAGAGCATTAAATAGAAATCCAATCAAAACAAAGGGCTGGCCAGATCACTAGAAGCAGTACATCACCGCATGGAAACGTGTAAATGGTAGAATAGGGGATAACACAGAAGAGTGGCCATGGGATAAGAGTAGCCTTACTTTGGCAAACACATCAGGAGAAAATTGTACAATTAAAGGCACAGTTTCTTTTTTGAAGGAAGTTACACTTCAGAATATTAAAAATAAAAGTCAGATAATAGATGAAACAATGAGGAGTAGCTGGAAATGGATGAAAAGTAAAGGGGTTCAAAATGCTAAAAAGAATATATATTGGCGATTACAGCACAAAGCCCTCCCACTGGGCTATAGGCTCAAACATGTAAATGATAAAGAGACAGGGGAATGCCCAAATTGCCCCAATGTAGAACAAACACCAGAACACTTCGCACTTGAGTGCCCAATTAGCCAAAAGGTGTGGAAGTTAGCACTAGAGCTAGCTACCCCCTCAGCTAAGTTAAGGGTACCGGAACATTGGAATGATCTCTTTTCCGATCATTATACAGGTAACATAAAACTGAGAAACTGGATAAATATCAATGTAATGTACGAAATTTGGTGCCAATACACGCAAGCAAAATGGGGTAATCCAATTCCATTCCCTGTAATAGACCTAGTGATAAAGTACAGACTAGAAAAAATGGTCAAAATGATTAAGTGCATAGGTAAAAGAGGTGGGAATAGTGTTAAAGGAATTACAAAGGATCTAAAATAGAATCGTTAACAAAATTGTAAATTTAATAAATTAATAAAGTACGCCAACGGCGTCCTGGGTTATCTCCAGGTTTAAAAAAAAAACTCCTTAGAGGAGATCTTCAAGCCTCCAATTTTACAAACACGAAACACTACAAAACGGCTATTTGGCTACATATAAATGCAATCTATGAGATCTGGTGTTGGTATACTACTGTCAAATAGGATTATTCTGGCTATTCAGAAGCATCCCTTTCCTCCATTGTCAGCAATCGTATCTCAAGGGAAATACGAGTTCTGTTATTTAATTCTTCCCCTAAGTCAGTTAAGAAAATTTGTAAATATTTATACTGTAGATAGTATGTATTTTATAAATGTTTAATAAAGAGCGTCACACGCGCTCAGATGCATATCCTGTATCATGGGATAGTCTAAAAAAAAAAATTTGTAGCCATACAAAATTTTTATTATTATAGAAGAAAAAAGATTTTAAAAATAAACTGTACTTTCATAATTTATAAAATTCTAGTATAGATTGTGAATTAAATAATTTGAACCAATTTCAGCATCAAACGTAACAAAAATCATTTATACAACAAAGATAACTATTAAATTCATTATTGGTACAATTAAAAAAATATAACGCAATAATAATTTACAATAACTAAGCTCGATCACCATGTTCTTCACCGTATTGTAAACAAAAATCATAACACTAGTTCTCTTGATTGTCATCTTCGTCGACTTTTGTTAGAAAGATGCAATAATATTAAAAAAAAAACTTTGAAATAAGTAAACATTAACTATTATACTTACTTGACAATTCATCATAGTTTGGAAGATGAAGACTAACTTGAGTGGTAACTAATAAGTAGAATTGTCAATGTCAGATGGAAATTGATTTTTATTGGGAATTTGAGGTCATGATACGTATTACTTACCATAATTATTCTTCTTAAATGGCCGAATTTCGACTGAATTCATAGGTTTAGGAAGATCCGAATACTTAAGAATCCTACTTGTAAAATAGGCTTCTGAATTAATAGTTGCAATTGTAGATTTTGAAATGGACATATTTTTGTCAGCTTCTTTAAATAATTTTATAAATTCCTCATTATATATCCAAACTTCCAGGATTTCTCTGATTTCAATTGCTGTTGGGCGTTTAGATTCATCAGCATTTGTACATTGACGTACAAGATCAATGTATATTTGAGGAGTTCCTCTGACGAATTCTGGTCTAAGTCCACCACAAATTTCTGCTGCAAGATTACGGTCATGTGGTCGATCATGAAAAGGGGATATTCCTGTAGAGATTTCAGTCATAATAATCCCAAAGCTATATATATCGGCCGCTTTAGTATAAGGTTTACTACGTAAAACCTCAGGTGCTACGTAGGGTAAAACACCATATATTACGTCTTTATCAAAATTTGATTGAAATGATGGCCTAGCTAATCCTAAATCAGCGATTAAAGGAGATATTGTTGGATTGTATTTACAATTTCCGTTCAAGATATTACCACTATGAAAGTCTTGATGAACAATATTCATTTCATGAATATTTACGAGTCCGCATGAGACTTCATATAAGCAATTTAATTTTTTATCCCAAGTTGAAGTCGATATTTCTTTTAACTGATCACGTAAACTTCCTTGTTCTATATAATTCATAACTATCACATAATCTAGCGTTTCTGGATTTTGAGAGATTCCGAATAATCTAATTACAACATCTTCATTGTTTTCAATACATTTTTTATAAAAAGTGAAACGAATATTCCACTATATTTTTGAGTTTATATAAAATAAGAATTATTAGTAAAGTAGAAAGATAAATTTCTAAATTTTAGCACTATACGTGCGACAAAATATATGGATAATTCAGAAGATCTTAAACATAGGATATAGCTAAATTTATATACTTGCTTCTTTTAAAAAATCACCTTTAAGGTTTGCTGAATTACTTAGGTTCTTGATCACTACATCTAAACCTTCCAAACCCATGGACTCTCCAATTCGTCTCCATCGTTTTGTTTTATGATCCCAACTACTGTTGTTAGGCGAAACTATTTTTGGTAAATGGCGAAAGTCGAAACTGGCGAAACTCTAGCGAAACGTCGAAACTCTGGCGAAACGTCGAAACTATGGCGAAACCCCGGTAAAGCTAAAACTCCTGGAGAAAGTCAAACTCAGTGAAGATCAAATCCTCTAAGACTTTGGAATGACTGAGTCATGTTGGTAAATCAAACTATTTTGCGCGTGGCTATTAAGCATAGATAAAAAAAATGTACAAAAACAGTAAACAAAGCAATAGCCTTTCGGTTGTATTTGATGAAAACTAGAGTTCAGGCTTTTGAACTTATAATAAATCAATCAGCCTTGAAAATTCAAAGTCTGAAATACTGTTTTCTTTTAGTAGCACTTATCTATGCATTAATATTATTTGTATAAAGTAAACTTATCTAAATATTTAAACTCTCCAGTAAAATTTAGGGTTTTCTGGAATTATGTTGATGCCAGCCGGGGTTTTTTGAACCAAAAAACTTGGCCAGCATTAACATAATTCGACCCGCACTAACGCCCTAGCGTTACCAACCTAAAAAAATTTCTCTAAAGAAATTTCGCTGCTAAATTAGAGTTAGATTTTGCTATTAGTTTAGGTTAAGAAGAGTCTTCTAATACCAAAAATTTTGCAAGGAAACTTTTTGTTAATGCGCAAAAGGTGGGCCCATAGGTAAAATGTTGAGTTATGAACGATTTTTTGCGTTTCGTCTACGTAGCACCTGATCTTGAAATCTGATTTGCCTGCGAATTTATTTAGGTTGGTAATGCTAGGACAGTTAGATTCTAAGGGGGTCATTTTGACCCAGGTCAAAATAAATTTATTGTTATATTATTAAGATTTTTCTCTTTAATTAAATACTATACATAAGTAACTTGTTAACATTATTATTATCAACAATTATTTTATAACTTATAATAGATCAAATATAGTAAAATTTAAATTACTTATCAAAAAGCATCATACATGACAGTATGATTATGCACGTATATATGATTATTTTCTATTCTTGCCTCTTTTACTCATCCTTTGCTAATTTCATTAACATTCTAGTTTCGACACCTTTTAGTAGTTTCGCCAGTTTCGTCAGTTTCGCCATTTCGCCATTTTAATTTTTTTTTGACGAAAGTCGAAACTAGTTTCGACTTTCGCCTGTGGCGAAACCTCTAGGTTTCGCCTAACAACACTAATCCCAACCGTCAATAAATCCGTCCAACCAAATAGCCTTAAACACAGTGCTAAATCCACCGTCGGCAAGATGTTCTATTTTTGTTAACCTATCGTAAGGTATCCACTCAATCATTTCATTAGGATCTTTAGCATTGATTTGAATTTTTTGAATAAACTCATCAATCTCTTTGTTTCCACTAGTCCAATTTTTGAAATTTTGACGGAGTCTTTCAGAATTGCATTGTTGACACCAATCATAGTAAACAGTTGTTTTTTTACAGTCCTGGCAATTCACTGAATATGATATAGTAATATTTACGATTAGTTCCTATTTTTTGTAAGTCCTTATGAACTTCATACTCACTTATAATATAACACGTTAGTATGCAATTGAAAAACTTGAAATGATGCGAATTAGAAAAATGAATGTAAGTTAATTTTTAAAAAATTGTGTTTGCTCTGTATCTTTGCAACAAAATTGTCACGGCAGATCCTCAATTTTGATTGGCTAACGGCCGAGGATCTTCAAAATTTTGGCCCGCATTACATAATTGTTTACCATTAGTAAAATTCTGAACAATTCCGACCTAAGTTTTTGATCATTGCTCTGAGCCAATCAAAACCGACATATGGGCTGATTTGGGTAAATGATGATCGCGAATTTGTAAACAGGTATTTTTTAGTGCGTGCGAGGGAAATGGTGTGATATTATAGAGTTTATTTATGCCAGGAACGGAGTGACTAAGTGTCCGGTTTGTAGGCATTTTTAGTGATGCGTACGTACGTCTGAAAATCTCATAATTAATTAAATAAGGTTTCGCCAAGATCAAGTTGATAGTAAGTTCTATCATGAACAATGCATTAAACGTAATGAAATGTGAAATTCTGCACTTAAACATCTAAATTTATCTATTGTATGAGAATTGTTTAACCAAACATCGTTTTAACATTTAACAGGTTTTTCTCTCGAATAAAGTCACTAAAAAAAGTCTTTTTATTATTGTCTTTCGGAATGTATTAACTAAATATATCATGATCTAAAATATGCAAAGCGGATTTATTACTTTGCAACGCAGGTTTCATACTAATGCAATGATAATAGCAGATTTAATATAATTATCGAAATTACAGTAAATTTTGGTAATAAAATGTAGCTTTTGATAATATAATTTTCGGCCAGTATATCGTTTCAGTATAATCTTATACTGGCCGAAAATTTTATTATCGAAAAATAATTATCAAAATTCATCACGTGTCCTACTAATTTGCAAATCAGCTGTAAGTATTTGAATTCGATACAAAATATAACTATCTATTTCAGAGTTATTCAATATTTCTAAATTAGACTTTTCGTATAATAGGAAATAACCCCTAAAAGTATAATTCTGAATTTTAGATGGGCTAGGTGCTACATAAAGGGACGAAATTGACAAAAAAAAAGATCTTTGGAAAATTAATTTTTATATTGTAAATCTTATAATAAATCATATGAAATGCAAACTTTAAGGAGCTATATAGTAAAGTTTTTTTTGTTAAGACAACTATTTTTGTGTCTTAAGTGAAAAATGATCCTAATCTTATTTTAAATTAATTTATGTAAAAAAAATACCTTTTGAAAAAATTGTCAATTTCGTCCTTTTGTTTTGTCTCTCATTTCTGGATTACACTATGAAAATACAAATGGGTGTTATTCTCCTGCTTATCGAGCAACCTATGCAGCTTTTTAGCATTGCGTAATTTTTTCTATGACTGTCATTCTGACAGGTCATAGGCTGTATTATTTAGTATAATTGACTGTTGTCCTGACAGATCATAAAATGCATTCACTTCTATATGATTAACTGACATCTAAATTATATGCCACTTGACCCTGCTTCCCATAGGGGCATCCATAAATAATGTTATACATGAGGGGTCAGATGAAAGATAATGTTTTTTTTCAATAAGTAGAGGGGATCAAAAAATATAACGTAATTTTTTTAGAAAAATTAGCTAAAATCTGATCCAGTGGTCGAAATTTAATTATTTTGGTACCATTCGATTCATCTCAGTGAGAGGAGTTGAATAGTACCAATTTCATTTCATTTGGATCATTGGATCAAAAGTTATTGGCCAAATACTATTGGTTATAATTTTTTTTAGCAATTCTAGAGTAGTTACAAACTTTTACTATTTTATATAAGTATATACCAATTTAGATAATTTTTGTAACAACAATAGTATATTTTGTCTAAACCCTTTTATAGTATGTATTATTAGATATATATATATTGTAAAAAAGGTAATGAAAAGGTTTGTTTTTGTTTATTTTAAAATTAAAAACTTTTATCTAAAACTAATTTGGCTATTATTTATATATATATTTCAAATAAATATAAGCCAAAATGGTTTAGATGTTTTTTCTCTTATCTTATTTCTATTTATTTTCTTTTTTTTTACTTTCTATTCTTGTATATTTAAGCAAAGATATATGTCTCCCAGATATCAATGCTAAATGAGAAAGATTTAAAAGGAATTCTGTTTAATAGGGTTAGCTAATGTTTAATTCTTTGTGAATTAGTATAATATATACAACTGGGCACCTTTAGAGCAGCTAGATAAACTTAGACTTTAAGATTTCATTAATGTTGGCAGTTATTTTAGAATTGAATTTTGTATTCATTTTATTCAGAAAAAAATAAGCCAAAACTCAATTGTTTATAGTATACAAACCCAAAATTAAAGATCTATTGCTTAATAAAAAAGAAGACAATATAGGCAAATAGAGAAACTTACTAATTAAAGAGCTATTTTTCAACAAAAAAGAAGAAAAGGGAATATAAACTTTTATTTAGTTGTATTAAAACAATATTTATTATATTTTTAGTTGTATAGATAAAAAATATATTTATTGTAGTATATTCTATTGGTTAAACAAATATAAGATAAAAACCCAAGATTTAAAAAATACTATTTTTATGAAAAAATTAGCTATTTTCTTTTTCAAAATCTATTTTTTTATGCTAGCTTTTTGAAGACCAGAATAATAATCTAAAGAATTCTATAAAAATATATTAAAATTTTCTTAATAATATTTTTGCAATACTATACTAGGCATAATAAATTCTATTTTTAATCAATTTTGATAATCTACTTTAAATAATATATTTGTGGTAATTATTGTTATTATTGTTTATGCCAAGTTTTAAAAATAAGCTATTTTTTTGGACCAAAAATTACATAAAAAAAACATGGGGATAGCTTATTTTTAAATTGTTGAATTTTTTGAAAAATTGAAAAATGTACTAATAAAAAGTTATTCAAACAGCACCAAATTTTTATTATAAGTATATTTTGATGTTTTTACTTAATGGCATTTTTAGATTTATTTAGTAAATTTTAGACTTTTATATGTAGCAACTGCTAACAGATTTTTTGAGATTTTTGAAAAAATCAGGAGGTAGCTTATTTTTGAAGTAGCTTATTTTCAGGAATATATAGTAATATAAAAAATATTATATTCTTATAGTCTTGTACATATATAAAAAAACATTAACAAGGTAAGTATATTTTGCTAATAAACAAGTAAGTACTTTTTTGTTAAATATTTTTGTAAGATAACTAAACTATTATTTTTGTTGTAGTATAAAGGTATATTATAGAAGAAACAATATTGCAAAAGCAATTTTATTTATTATGTTGTTATTCAAGTTCTACAAATAATATTTTTGTAAGGTTACTTAAAGATAACTTTATTGAATTTATATGTTACTTGAATACTATAGTCAGTACTACTTAAAGCCAACAAATTTTATATATAGGCACCATTTTTTAGTTGCAGTATAATATGATTGACCAATAAAATGCAGAGAAGTTTAATATAAATTTAAATTTTATTAATAAATTAGGTTTTTTATATCTAAATGCCAACTTTTTAAATCAATTATTATAAAATATATCTATGATATTTTATTCCATAGCTAAAAGGTAAATTAGATTTGCAAATCCATATAACAAAAACAAAAAAAATAAATTTTTATAAAACAATAAATAAATTTAATTACTTTAAAGTTAGGGTAAGATTTGGGATTTATTGCGGCATTAGAATATACAAAATTAAGCAAAGAATTTTTTTATTAGAGCCCTAAAGGTGGCTTTATAAGCAAAATTTTGAGATATAAATGTTTTTTTAAAAAATAAACAAAAAAATGAAATTTTATGTTACATCTAATCTTAAATTTTAATTGGCTATTCTAATAGTTTTGTATAATATAGTGTAAAACTATAGGTGTTTTTTAGTAAAAATGTTTTAAATTATATATATTATAACTTTAAATTGATATAAACTTTTTAAAATAAAAATACTAAAGGCTTCTTATTATTACAAAAAATTGGTTTTCTTTGTATATATATCATACTAAGTTATAAATAGCAAATAATTTTTTAGGCTTGATTATTATAAAAAGTTATCTTTTTTGTATATACAATATAAATATTTGTTAGAAAATTATCATGTAGTTAATTGGTTTATATAGAGCATTTATTATAAAGTAGCAAGTAAAATTTTAAGAATTAAATGAATTAACAAATGTTTTG
This sequence comes from Gigaspora rosea, assembly GCA_003550325.1. Classification (NCBI taxonomy): domain Eukaryota; kingdom Fungi; phylum Glomeromycota; class Glomeromycetes; order Diversisporales; family Gigasporaceae; genus Gigaspora; species Gigaspora rosea. The sequence continues at coordinate 172,711 of QKWP01000936.1, forward strand.
ACTAATGAATATATTTTAATCATACAATATGCAGAAATAGAATTTTTATGTAAGAATTTTGCAAAGATGCACAAATGAAATGGGAGAGAAATGAGAGAAAAATTAGAATTGTTTTATATCGCATTCAATTTTTAAATAATTTATTCGAATAATATTATTCACTGTTATTTACATGGTAGCAATATATTTCAAAATGATTTTTCTTGTAACATTTATAAATTATATCTGTAATTTTAGAATTTACCAATTGAATTAAATAAAAAATAGGGCAGTAATTATAGATACAAACTTGTACATAATGTAGTTATGTTCTGTTTCAAATTGTACCAATTAGTTTATACCTTAATGTAAATAAAATGCAATTGAGCAATAACTAGTGATATAAGGGAGGCGCCAGAAATCAGCTGATTTTCTAGGGGGGGCTGAAAAACTGGAAATTTAATATGAAAACCTGACTAAAATAGGGGGGTCAAAATTTTGGCCAAAATCGAATCAGCTGATTCCTGTCCTCGGCCTAAGTAAGTTAGTAGTAGTAGTAAAGTTAATCTAATCTAACATATTAATGACCCGTTTATCTCAGGTCGAACCACTTTTTGACCCGTAACTCTCATAGACAGAAGTTCGTCTGATTGGCTAGTTTCAAAATTCAATTTGTGTATTTGCATGTGATTATTAGCCAATCAAATCACATAATTTACAATTTGAAAAAAAAATCTCAAGAAAAAAATTTGTATAAATGATAAACACACATAAATTATAAGATTAAATTAATTATACACATATAGAATAGATAAATATATACAAAGTAAAAAAAAGAATAGTATTCATTTTCAAAATAGTTCTAAACCATTAAATACTATTTATAGATTTGACTTTATATATATAATTAATAACCTCAAGACACTTTAGCAAACAAAAAATATCTTAAATATAAGTCTATCTCTTATATGAACAAATTTGCTTTGCTCAAATCAATTAACTCTTGAGATTTCAATCTTTAAAAAAAAATAGCAGCTATTTTGTTAGTAATTGTTTTGGTTTAGTGCATTTTAAGATTTCAATAAAGCTCTTTTTCCTTATCTTTTTCAGAATATTGCATCTAAGCTAACTTCTCTAAATATGAGATTATAAAAGATTAATTTTAAAGTAAACTTTCTAGCACTCTTCTAAAACTAAAAATAATATTTTTGACAATTTATTGCTTGTGTAATTTTACATTTTCAAAAGACTTTAAAGTGTATAAATAAGTTACCTGGGCAATTAGACTAGCCAATTAGATAAATTTCTGTTTATAACTCTACAGCATCAGGCATAGCACACTTGTTATGTGATCTATTTCTAAAATGCAAAATACTGGCCTTCAATGTATTCATTTACTAATTTCTTTTTACAATTAGCTAATAATTAAATATGTATTTATCTACAAATAGCAGCAAGATAAAATCATTGTTCTGAAAAACTTTTTTTTCTAAAATTAGATTGATTTTTTTAAGCAGAATGTTAATATAAGTATAATCCTTAAAATTTTTATATTCCATCTAGTCTATATAAATATTTTAAATACAAAAATATTTTTTTATTGGTTTGGATTTTTGATTGTATTATATTTTACTAATCAAAACATAAAATCAAACCAAAAATAAGCTCATCTAATTGGTTGTCAATTAAGAAAATATCATATGGGAAAGTCAACAATTTTTTTAAATAAAAATTTTATAACTTTAAACTTAAATATCTTGTCAGCACTTTGTCAACTATTTTATTAAATTTAATAAATTTTTTATTTTAATTTTGATTTTTCTAAGATTAAATAAAAAATTCTTTATCAAAATTGATTAAGTAGTTTGAAAATATATTGTAAAGGGATAGATTATTTTTTTGAAGTTCAAAAAGCAAAGCCACAAAAAGCCTGTGATGTACATAATTAATGCAATAATCATAGATTACTAAATATCTATAAAAAACATAATTAGTATAATAATTATAGATCAAATAATACATGATTACATGATTAGGAAGAACAAATTGGAAACAAAGTCAATCCAATATACTGTATAATTAAAGCATATATTAATTATATAGTCAACAATGGGTAGTTTATTAATTAATTAAGTAATTATATGAGTAATATGACTAGCAAATATAATAATATAAATAGATAGAGAAAAAGAGAAAATTAGTATTGCTTTTTTTGTACAATTAAAAAAATAAAATATAATGAAAAAATACAGAAAGGCCTCTCTAAATGCACTCTCTATAAGTGCAATTCCTCTTTATATGCACCCTTTAACATGGTCCCAAGCTTGGGACTTAGACCCTAAATGCACTTTCTATATTCTGCATATGCTTGACCCCAATATATAAGTTATTTTTTTAAATGCTTTTCATGTGACTTTATAGCATAGATCAAGATACTAAAACTTTAGATAATTGGATGAATGTTTAGTTTAGTAATATTTGTATATCATCATTACTATATATCTTATACCACTTATATCGATATGTACATATACAGTACTATTATATCTTATATTGAGATATTTATTTTTTATATTTTTTATATATATTATATATTTCTTATTAAATATAAATAAGGTATATTACATTAAGTTATATATATTATAGTATAATAAATAGATTTTTTAATATAATTCTTTAAGTGCATACCCTTTATAATGCACACTTGGGCTCAGTCCTGAAGGGTGCATTTAGAGAGGTTTCTCTGTACTTCTTTTTTAAAAAAATACTAAAATGATTTGCCCTTGTTTTATTAATTTATCTTTATATATAATCAGATTAAATATAATATAAAATCAAACCAAATATAAGTGCATCTAATTGGTTATCAATTAAAATAAACATTATATGAGGATACCTACTATTTGAAAAAGTACCCTTATATAATAATACTCTCAAAACTATGTTGAATAAATAAAAGTAGAAACATTTATTAGATAATTTTTTAGAGAAGAAGAGAGTCTAAAAAAAACAAATCCTATTATAGATTTAAATTTGATTAGTTAATTTTATCAAGTAGAGGAAGAGGAATAGATATCTTAAGAAATAAAACCATCTAATAAATGTCTCTACTCTAACTAAAACTAAAACTAGTTTTAAAGAACTTAAACTAATTTTTAAAACTCCAAAGCTATATCAAAATCCCAAACCAATATCAAAACTCAAAACTATATCAAAACTCCAAACCTTAAAAATATATAAAAATTCTGAAACTATAGTCAATACTTTCTATTCCAAACTGTCCATTCTTATATGTAGAATTGGTCAAAAAGTTCAGTTCTCAAAGAATTACTATGAAGCTAATCCGAACTTTATAATAAAATTTACAAATGTTCTAGAGTTTTGTATTCAGTTTTCACAGAGTTTATTAAGGCTCGGATTAAAGAGGTTCTGTTTAAAGAGAGGTGACTGTATATCAAAATTTCAAACCTATATAAAACTTTAAAACTATATTAAACCTAAAAATACTAGTAAAATAAAATTAAAGCAGTAAAATAATTTCACTATTATAAGTAAAATTTATATTGAATTGGTGAAATTAGTAAAATTAATTTCATTAGCATAGAGGTTGAAACCAGTTATTGTAATTGGATTTATAACTGGATTTAACCAGTTATGACTTATAACCAGGTTTAAAAATTTTTAAATCGATCAATTAGTTTTATTATAACCAAATCTATTCAATAATAAAGTAAATTGTGTTTCCGCATTATTTCAGATCAAATATGGTAAATTTGAATTCGGGACAACCCAAACTAGATAATAATTAGAGTCACTTTGGAATATACCCTGGATAAAATACTGTATAATAAATTTTTTTAGACCTTCAGACAAAGCGACAAGTTACTTACAGTGATTATAGTGCAATTTTAACTATATAAAGGGCTTTCAATATAAAAAAGACGGACACAAAAGATAATGTAATTATATAGGATGTATGACTGCGTAGATATTTATGGGATGACTGTACATTTTATTATATTTATTAATCATATTATATATATATATTTATAAAGATTACCGCCGATACCTCATTATTCATTGAATTTCTCTGTTTAATTAATGATATCAAGTATGTATTCAGTATATATTGTATGTGGATTTGTTTCCTTCATGCATGAAAAAGGTATGAATTCTGAAAAAGAAATTTTTTTGTCCCATAACTTTTGGGTAATAAAATCTAGATCATTCATGATTTTATTTGCAGTTGCCGCTTTGAAGGAACATAATTCCAACATTTCTCTATTAAATCAATTAATTCTTGTGGAGTGCCATCAATAAACTTGGGACGAAGACCGTAAATGATCTCTAAAATAAGGAATGTATCATGCTCTCGATCACAAAAAGGTTTACGCCCACTAATCACTTCCCACATAATTATTCCTTAACTATAAATGCCAGATTGTTTAGTATAATGACCGTGTTCTAGCACCTCAGGAGCAACATATGGAATTATACCATAAATTTGTTTATAATTATAAGACATATCTGCTAGCTTGCTTACACCAAAATCACTGATTTTAGCACAACCATCATCATTAATAAGTATATTTCCACTATGGAAATCACAGTGAATGATATCTCTCTGATGAAGATTCATAAGATTCCAAGCTACAAATTTTAATATATTCAATTTTTCTTGCCATGATAAAATGTTGATATTGTTTAAAAGAAAATGATGTAAATCCCCGTGTAGTGCTAATTTTCATGACAATTATAAATTTTTTAGTTTTTGGATCTCGACTGATGCCATAAATTTCCTGGGAATGTAAATCAGAGAAATTTTTTCCGCAGCGAGTATAGACCATTAACTAAAAACAATAAACAAATAAATAAATAAAATTAAAAAAAAATTTAAACAAGATACTGTATTTAATTTATGTGTTTCTAATTACTAACCTCGTTTAAAAAGGCAGAATCCATATTTTTAGTATCTTCAATAACTTTAAGAACAACGTCAATTTCATTTTCATGATCATATTTCCAGGTTGCTTTATAGATTGCGCTAAATCCTCCTTTATTGATACAAGTAAGATTGGTGAATCGATCGAATGGAATTTTAAACATGAAGGTCGAATGTTCACTATCATGAGTATGCAATCAATTTATTATCAAATAATAATTTGTCGTAATGAATGTTTCGATGTACATTCATATTATAGAAGGTTTAAACTCGTGATTGCCTTTTTAATAACAAATTTTTAAATAATTTTATAAAATCGAATTTATATATTTTGTAAGTGGGAACAGAGTTTAAAGTGAAGGTCAGATCTTTTTTTTATCATATTTCAATTTAAATAGATCCAGATTTAACTTGACTAATAACATATGGGGCACTACAGCAAAAGGTGGCTATGGGCCAAAAAAAATTTTCGTAAAAACTTTATTTTTGCAAACATTAGATTATTTAGAACACAATATTAAAAAACTACAGAAAACCTTTTTTAAGCCCATAGCACCTTATGCTGTGGGGCCCCCAATGTATAAAAATCAAGAATTTTTTCGACTAACTATTTGATTGCTAACGCTAATTGTAGCATAATCTCTATAATCAAATATGGATATTGCCAATTTTGGCTACACAAAAAAGAATACATGCATATGATATTTATTTCAGTTTTTTTGTCATGCAGTATCAATAACGATAGCGATAAATTTTTATTAAAAACACATCGGATCTCTTACAGTAAAGATGACATTTATACTAAATCAATTAATCAATAATACATTATATTAATGGTGTCACTACTGCAAGAGTTCCAATGTCATGCATTGATTTCTCTGTATAAACTCACATGATCCTCAAATTTAAAAACCTTTACTAAAAAAGTGGACTCGTTTCAAGATTTTAATCTTTATTTCAGTTTTTGGCCATACAGAATCAATAGTGATAGCGATAAATTTTTATTAAAACACATCATACGTAATATCATGCATGCTCCTCAAAGTTTAAAAACTTTTACTAAAAAAATGGACTCGTTTCAAGATTTTAATCTTACTTTAGATGCCTTTCACGGTTTTTATCATAAAATGGAATGCTTAGTAAATAATTCTCCCGGTTTTTACCGTTGAATGGAACTCAATTATAAGATTTTTATTAATCGGGGGTAACTATAACGAAGGTCTTTTTTCAAGAAAATGTTTATTTTTAAATCTTAAATAAGACATACAAGCCTTTTGATTGTAACGATATACATATCCGAAGATTTGATTTTTTTTTTTTTTTTTTATAATTTCTGTAAATTGGAATAAAAACTTATTCTATTATAGATGTAAAAAAAAAAAAAAAAAATTGAAGAATTCGAAGAAGTTTTTTTAATTCTACTATATGAAACTTTAAGTTGTCATAATAAGACTTTAAAAAAAATTTTGCACATTTGTTTACAAAAGAGAATTAATGCATATATGGCGTTACATTCTAATTTCTTTGTTCATACGGAATCGATATAAACAAACTTTTATTTACCATTTGTTAAAAACTTTTTAATAATAAAGTAATAATTACTATGATAAATCATATATATAAATGAATATACCGATACGTCGATTTTGTGTGACAGGAATAAAATATGCATGCATTAATTCTTGTGGAATAAAGAAGTGCATCATATGCATGCATTAATTCTTGTGGAATAAAGAAGTGCATCATATGTATGCATTAATTCCTGTGGCCAAATTATTATTTAAAAAAGATTTGCTATGCTGAATTAGCTTAGCCGAAAAAAAATTTTTATAATTCATATACTGTATAGTAAATTTTCATATGTGTAACATTATAGAAAAATTAGATATTATATTGCCTGTCAAAAATCAGAAAATATTGCTGCATTTATTGTTTTCTATAAAGATCTTTAATGAAAGGACTTTTTATAACAGATCTTTAATGCAATAAAAATCTTTAATGTACGGATTTTTTTTTCGTACAAGATTTATCCCTGTCCTTTGATGTATTAGTTTTGGTATTATCTCTGTAAATTGAAAACTAAGATAACCATTATAGGACATCAAACCTTATTTTATTTTAAATATAAAAAAAAATTTTTTTTTATATAAAATTTAGATCGTAATACTTAATAAATAATTCGTAACGGCACCTACCGCATAATGTAATAATATATATATATATATATTGTTTTTCAAGAAATGTTTGTTGCTTGAACCCTTAATTAAGACATATAATAAAATTTTATTTTACTATTGAAATAAACAATACAATATTTTAATTGTGTGTATAAAAAAAACCATTGTCTTTACTTTGCATATGATCTAGCTTATAGCTGTTTTCAAAAAGGTGTACTCAGATAGATCTTAATGTCACAGGAAATCTATACGATTTCCCAGATTTCCTTCTTTTTGCTTTAGTAAATTTTGTAACAATAAAGATTTTCAAAGATTTCCTGGAGATTACTTTTTCCACTATTCTACTAGAAACACCGGACAAAGTTAACGGTAAAATTTTAGTAGCCTAATTTTAAAATTTAAATAAATTTTAAAGGCTTCCGCTAAAAGTTAAATTGTAGAATTCCTCGAGCATACAGTGAGAATTTGAAATAGCGTATAATATATCTTCTATACGATGGTTATTCTAAAAAACAGATTGGAGAACTTCTGTATGTTAGTACAAGTTTAATAAATAAAGTATTTCGTTTGTATAAAAATGGGAACTGTAGTTAATCCTTGGAGGCAAATACCTGGACGACACAAAACTTTCAATCGCGATGATATGAATGTATGTATGAATTTTATTTATACTATTTATTTTTATATTTAGTTATATTTTTTTTATTTACAATAAATTTTGTAAATAGATATTACGAAGTATTGTTATATAAATTCTGATTAATGTTCTGATTTCCTCCGATTTCCCGATTTCCTCATACACATACGATCAAATCAACCTGATCACACCTTTTTGAAAATAGCTGTAATTTCTAATTGACCCCTTGAGCCAATGGATGTTACTAGTTATTAGAAGCATTTCCTTAAGTGGAATGGTTACATTCAGTATGTGAATCCATGAATTTTCTTGATTTTAACGTTAAAATTAAACATAATACCGGTATGTACCATACATACATGTACGAGATTGTTATTTCCGCGAATGTCAATCTTTAGTGCAAAAAATTTTGCAATTTGTGTAACCCAAGTCAATCCGACCTAAATAATTTTTCCCGAAATCACAAATATGGGTGATGGACTAGGAAAATCCGCCTTTGAAGGGGGGTTTCCATTTTGAGAAAATGGCGATTGTAGTTTGTGTTACCTAAATTTCTGTTGATTTTTTCCCCTGAATTTTTGATTTATTTTTAGACATCCAATCATTTGATATCACGTGTTTATTTGTTAACTTCTAGACATCCAATCATTTAATAAATAATTTGATCACGTGTTTATTCGTTATACTACTATACTATCGCTATGTCTTTAAATGAAAATAAAGAAAATACATTTGTTCCATCACATATTTCTTTAGAGCAACTAGATTTAAGTGAATATGAAGATAACGAGTTAGTACAAGAAGTTGCACAAGATTTATGGAAATTTTTTCAATCCAAAAACTGTGAATGCCGAATGAGAAATACTTTTCAATGTTTTGAAAAAGTTGGATTTAAGCGATTTTTTGAACGACATATGCAATTTCGTAGCTTAGATAAAAAAGAACTAGATTTAATTTTAATGGGTCAGCTTATGGCTTTCGAATATAATCAAACAAATGAAGATGCTAAACAGAAGTTTAATTATCAATTTAATAATGATATTAAACTCTGTAAAAATACATACCTTAAATTAATTGGAGTTGGAAAAGATTATCTTGCTCAAATTAATAAAAGTTTAAAAACAAAAGGGTTAGTTGAACGATTACACGGCAATACAAAGCGAATTCCTAATACAAAAAACCGTACAAAAATTGATCAGACTGTATCAAATTTGGTTTTTACATTTATTAGTAATTATGCTAATGTTCATGGGTATCCGTCACCAGGTCGAAATTTACAATATGATACACAGTCAATAATTTACTTGCCAACTAATGAAGATTATACTAAAGTATATAATAATTTTATCGAATGTCTTAATATTTTTCCTGAAAAGCCATTCGATAAAATTAGTTATAAAAGTTTTGTTCGCATTTGGAAAGAGTTATTACCACATATTAAATTTATGACGCCCGGTACAGATTTATGCGAAACTTGTGAAACTTTAAAGGCTGAAATTCGAAGTGCAAATTATAATGAGAAAAAAGAATTAATTCAAAAAAGGTTAGATGATCATAAACAAAAAGCAGAAATCGAACGAGAATACTATCGTAATAATATTTTAACAAGTACGATATTACCTGATACAATGCATATATGTTACGATTGGGCACAAAATGTTCCTGTGCCTTATTCTCCTCAACAAATCGGTACAACATATTTTAAATCTGCACTTCAGGCTCATATTTTTGGTATTTGTAATACTGGACAAAATCCAGCTCAACAATTAAATTATATAATTGCTGAGAATGAATTTCCTCAAGGAACGGGTAAAGGAGCAAATACAACAATTAATCTTGTTTATAATGGATTGCGACGATTTCATAATCATGAAAAACATTTAAAAGTAACTTGTGATAATTGCTCTGCACAAAATAAAAATAATCTCTCATTATACTTTTGGTGTTGGCTTATATTAGTTGGCATGTATGATACGGTTGAGGTAAATTTTATGGTAACTGGACATACGAAATTTATATGCGATGGATATTTTGGTAATATTAAAACACTTTTTCGAAAAACAGTTATTAACACAGTAGACGATGTTCAAAAAGTAGTTAATAAGTCAACAAAAAATGGTACCAATAATGGAATATGTTATAATAACGGTAAAGAATGGGCATATTACGATTTTGCTAAATTTTTAAAACCACATTTTAAAGAGCTACCCGGGATTTTAAAGTATAATCATTTTTTATTTACTTCCAAAGATCCGGGAAAAGTATTATGTCAAACTGAAGCATATGGTACATATAGCACATTTAATATTCTAAAAAATAGATTCAACGTTAATGAAGTTCTTGATAAAATTCCTTTAAAATCTTTATCAAAAGAACGTCAAGAATATCTTTACCATGAAATAAGAAAATACGTAGATATAAAATTTCAAGAGATAACTTGTCCAAAGCCATCGTGGCTTAAATAAATAACTTTTATTTATTTGGGAAAAATCTAAAAGCTTGAATAAATAAAAATTTTTTTTATTAAATAAAATTTTAAGGTTAGCATTAAATATAATATAACTTAATATATCATTACGTATAAATTAATTACCGTTATCATATTTTTTCAATAAACCAGCAATAAAAATTATTCTTATTTATATATGGTATAATATAAAAGTATCGTTCAAAACTAAAACCCGCCTTTATTCTTGTTTTTGTAGCTGAAAAGTGGAAATTTTTTTTTATATCGCAATTTATTGATGATCTAATTTGTCACTTTTGATTGGATGATCTTTGATCGTGAATCTATTTTTAGAATATGAAATTTTCGAAGAATTTTTTTTTTCAAATTAAAAAATCTCGATAATTTATTATATCAACATAGGTTAAAAAGTGAAATATATACAGAAAGAAACCGGCACTTTAATTTGAATCAAAAATCTCAAAATTGATAAAAAAGTGTCAAAGGCGGGTTTTCCTAGTCCATCACCCATATTATTAATAAACCTGCTAACCGATGTACTAAGTAAAAAATTGCTTGGATTATAAAATTTGCTATAATATTACTTAGCAGTATTAAGCTAATATTAATGCTCCGCAGGTTCTATCCGAGGTCTGAATCCGAATCGTCGGATTGGCTCGCTAACTCGGAATACTTATTTTTGCGAGTGACACAAACCCAAAAAGGAAATTCAACGTAAAAATAAAACAAGTTCGTGAAATTAAAAATTTAGAGTTAGGGTCTTAACGTTAAAGCTATAGGGCTAGGATGATGCCTAATATATGTAAAATTTCATTCTTCATTTTTAATTAGCACCAAGACATGTTTATACACTCGTTTTCTTGTATTTCTTGTGTTTTTCTTCGCTTTGCTCACGTGTCGGGCTGATAAATATAGGGGACCAGGTGCCTTTATATCTGATATGTTTTTTATTATTTAATTAAAATTAGGGTAAGGGTTAGTTAGAAGTTAGGAGTTAGGTTTAGAATGTCTTATAGGTAAAATTGCCTTCCCGACATTTTTTATTAATGCTCCGAGACAGGTTTAGATACTCGTTTCTTGTATTTTGGGTGTTTTTCACTTTTTTTCTTTGTTTTTGTCTCGTCGGGCTGATCCGTGACGATCAAAATTTACAATTTGATTGGCCGCCAGTCACGTGATGGCATCTGGCTTTAACAGTTAACGCATATCTAAAATGCGTGACAGTAGTGCCAGATTACCAATCAGATTTAGATCGGTGTAACGTTACACAATCAGAGAACCAAGAATTTTGCACATTTCGGATGTATGACCGACAACATGCATAACCTGTCACACATTTTAGTCTTGCGGCTTTAACGGATCCCTAAATATAGAAATATAAAAATGTAACATAGGAAAATTTATCACTCCTTTCTTAAGTTAATTTATTTGTTAATTTAACAACTAATACAATAATTACGTTTCTGATATGATTTACATATTATATAAAATATTTAAAATAAATATAGAAATGTAAAAATGTAACATAGGAAAATTTATCACTCCTTTCTTAAGAATCATATGACAAAATTTTGGTTAATTTATTTGTTAATTTAACAACTAATACAGTAATTACGTTTCTGATATGATTTACATAATTATAAAAATTTGTTTATAAATATCGATACTGGAAATTCGAGTCTCTATTTGAAATATAATTAACCCGCCTGTACTCTTTTACTATCCGCTAATTTCTAGTCTAATTATAAATAAAAACTAAAAAAATACCTCCAAAAAAATTTTAAATTTTCATTTTATAAATACTGTAGTTCCAATTTCAACCATCAAACCATTTCCAGAATCAGCCGTAATATTGTTGAAAAACGATTGAAAAACGAAATGTCTAATTATGCAACTTTCCAAGGTAAAATTGTGCGATACACGGTTCTTTTAATTATTTTTTTATTTTATTTTTGTACTGATATTTCGTTAAAAGAATCACGCAGTTGATAAGTTTATCTTAGTGTAGTCAATTATGATAGTCTGACAGTATGGTGCAAACAATCTAAAGGCATCCAAAATTGTAACTCTTCAATAAGCATGTGAAATTCACAAAAATCAAAGCATAACTTTATAGACCTAAATAAGACCTCAAAAGTTACGCTTCTCTTTTTGTAAATTTCCTATTTGTTCTTATTATGTAAAAGCTGATTTTACTGCGCGCCGGATTAGATAATTTGCAACATACCTAACCATACCTAGCCATTGACTATGCTACTAGTAATTTTCGGTAAATTTGACTAAATTGACGGTAGGTACTTGATACTATTTACCGAAAAATTATAGTATTGTTAAATCAGGGCTGTCGACGAAATGGTTTTGGCAAATTGGGTTATACACTATATATTACATAAATAATCCACCTAAATTGCCATATATACTCTAGGTTTTTCTTCTGAAGAACATATTAAATACATACAAACAAAAATGACAAATTACTTTTTATTCTTCTAAACAATAGACCATCCTGTCGTAGCGAATTCTTATTTAAGTTTTTCTTTTTACTTTCATTTTATCTTGAAAAAATATTTTGACGTGTATCGATTGAATTGCATGATAACAGCTGGTCGAAAATAAATTTAGTCATCCGACAGAACAAAATTTCATGTGACTTTATATATAATAAATTCTATCTTTTTAACATTAGCTTACACTATTTATGATGAAACTCCAAGGTTATCGTCATCTTCTGCCGGACCTATTTCTTATCATCCAACAATCAACTATTATGACTTTAGAACAAGTAAAAATTTTTCATTTTACTAATTATATATTCGATTGATTGTGCAAATTTACAATTTTTATGCTCACTGATATTAGCGTTAGGCGACGACATCATATCGGATGTGTTAAATATAATGCAATCCGATATCCCAACCGTAGTAAACTACTACGATTTTAGAGAAGGTAAAAACTTTTATTATATCTTCAAATAAGCTTGCCAACAACATAATCGAATTTCTTCCTTTTAACTTTAGACTACAACGGTGATGATTATTCTCAAAATTTACTTTCAATTGCTCCTTCTGGTCAAACAACTTCAGTTATAGTAAACTATTGCGATGCTAGACCAAGTAAAAAAATTTTTTATTTTATGCCTCCCAAAAAAAAACACTGGAATAATAAAACTACGTTATTTATAAATAACGTAATTTTATTATTCATTGCAACTTAATGTAATACCGTATGATTTTAATCTCATTGATGTTATATAATCCAGATGATTATGCCATTCTATCATTATCAAATATATTGAAATACATTTATAATCTTACCGATGTATATTACTATCGCTATGATTCTGAATCAGGTAAAAAATTATTTTTATTTCCAACCAAAAATTTTTAATTTCGCAAACAATAAATTAATTTTTCCTTATTTTAGATGATATCACTTTTCTTGATCATATCATTGTTCCTGAACCACCTATAAATCATATAATTGATTCTGGAGAACGGCCTCCTATAACTGGTCGAGAAAATGGACATACCTATCATCAGTGTGATAGATGTATGAAAAAATTCAAATCTCCAGACTTTTGGAGACAACACTTTCAAAAAGATAGTTGTATTAGAAGAGCAACTATTTGACGCGAATTTCCAATTGTTGGCATGCTTATTTAAGATTTCAATTTTTATTTATTGATATATTAGTATTGAGTGTTTAATTAATTTTATGATGTATTTTATTTCGAATTGGGTGATCTTAATCTTTTTTTTAAAAAAAAAAAAAATTACAATTTTCTTCCGTATTAATTTTCTGATTTCAAAATTTAGAGGCATAAATAAGATTATTATCTTTTTTTATGGTTTTAGTTTTTATAATTTTTTATATATTTTGATAAGATAGTACAAAAAAATGTATTATATATTTAAAAAAAAATTTACAATTTTCTAATTTTCTTCCATATACATCTATTTAATTTTCTGATTCAGAATATTTTTACATATTTAATAAGATATTTAAAAGTATTATAAAAAAAATGTACTAAATGTATATGTTTAAAAAAATTTTTTAAAAATTATATTAAAAAAAATAACAGGTTAAGAATTATGTTATTTTTAAAAAATATTGAATTTTATTTTGCATAATATATAGTAATAAAAATAGGTATTTAGTAAAGTAGTACATACGTACAGTACGATAGTACAAATATGTATAGACGTACGAAAATTAAGCAAAATTTGCAAAAATTTTGATAGTACGTACGCTAAAAAAAAAATAAATTTTTTGGTACTACTGTAGTACATAAGAATTTTTATTATATTTTAGATATTCAATAAATTTTTTTTTAATATATGAGCGACACCAAGAAGAGCCAAAGTTTCTTTTAGACATCGGATTCATTTTTTAAAAACATGCATATTGAATCGTTAAATTATACGTAAATGCGACTTTTATAAATGGTAATTTTTTGAAAAAAAAGATGGATTGCATCTCGCCAATTCGTTCATCGAATTAGTAACCCACTTGGTTAATTTATTCAATTTCCGAAAATTTTGCATCCGATCCATTGAATGAGATGCCTGAGAACTAGAGATGGGCAAAGTTAGTAAAATATTATTACTTATTTTACTTATTACAGTATTATTTTTAATTATTTCTTATCATTTTTAACGTAATAAGTAATAATAAGAATTATCCGGCAGCTTACTATGATAGTGCTTGCCAAATAACTCGAGTTATTTGGCAGTGATTACGTAAGCTGCCAAATAACGAAGTTATTTGGCAGGTGACGTAATCACTACCAAAAACTCGAGTCATTAGCAAGCACAATCGTCGTAAACCACCGGATAATACCGTTATTGTATGCTACGCAGCCAATAACTTGTTTATCTGGCAGCGAATTTAATATGTGTCATTTCTGGGTCCCTTCGGGACCCAGAAGCTGACATATTAAATTCACAGCCAGATAATGAAATTATTTTACAAATAATTTCCGTTATCCGACAAACTCATATGATCATGAAATTATTTCTTCTTGTTATTTTTTCATGTGTTATGATGTAAACATGTTTATTTAATAAAACTCAGCAAACAACTCCCCACCAACCATGATCATAAATTGCCGGATAACACCAATATTGGGCAAATTGCGAATACAGTAATTTGGCAATGATTGGCTACACGTGCCGCAGAGCGGCACGTGATCATTTGCCAAATTACCGTTATTCTACAATTTTTGCCCAATATTGTATACTTATTGGCTGCTTCGCATCCAATAACTATATATTATTAGTATGCAAAAATCAATCTGATCAACAAAGTTTTGAGTTTACACTTAATGTACATTGGAAATCGTTATAAGCAATAATTGGTAATGATAAGCGTAAATACTGGGTAATAATTACAGAATTATTACTTACATAAATTACATAATTCATTACAGGTTTAATCACAAGAAGCTCAAATTCCTATAATAATTAAATATGATACTGTATTTAACGTTACCTATTCACTTGGATAAATCAGATTCCTTATATTGTTAATAGACATGGTCGATTTTTCATTTTGACAAAAACTTCTCAAATAGAATTAGGGTTCTTTCTCTTAGGACAATGAAAAGACTTAAACAAATGAAGGTTGGCACGAAAGAAAAAAGCGAATGAAGAAAGCATATTTTATAAAAAACAATTTATAAACAATGTATAACATAAACAATTTGGTTTACGTATTGCATTAACATTATATAGTAATACCTGAGTTATATCACCCCTTTTTCTCCAGGGCATTTTTGGTGATATAACTAAGGTGGAGATATAACTTAATACATAAAACATATAAAAATAAAAAAATTTATCTTGTTTAAATCTGGGGATATAACTCAAGTTGGGATATAACCCAGTGGAGATATAACCCAGGTATGACTGTAAACACCAATTTGGTACTGTTACGGGGAGAATTGGACAATCCTTTCTTTATACGATGACAAAAAGGCAACTCGCCAGAGGGTGACGTGGTGAATTAACCCGATTTAGTATAAAAATAGATTATGTACGAGTGTAGTCTGAGTTTATTATGTTCTTTATTGAAATTAATTATAGATAATCCCAAGATTTCTTTAAGAGAGCGAACCACCTCCTTTTTATACTTTCCGAATATTAGAGAAACTTGACACTAACAGTATCAGTCAGTGTTGGAATATGACCAGGTCATAATAGGTCATATCAAAGTTTAATTAGTAAGATTATATGACAATAGTTATATGATTTCATTAATTAAACTTGGTAATATATTCTGTTATGACTTTGTCAAATAATTTTAGCAATTGAACTTAGTAATATGACCTGTTATAACCTGTTATATAAATTTTTTGTGATATGACCTGTTATGACCAGTCATAACAGATCATATTACAAAAAAGTCATATAACAGATCATAACAGGACATATTACTAAGTTCAATTGCTGAGGTTATTTGACAAAGCCATAACAGATTATATTACCAAGTTTAATTAATGAAATCATATAACTACTGTCATATAATCTTACTAATTAAACTTTGTTATGACCTGTTATGACCTGGTTATATTCCAACACTAGTACCAGTATACTGCGAATTCAAGCAATGCAAAAGTGAAATACTACTAATTGGCAACACTAGCAAGGAAGACACAAAGCAATGATAATATTGGCAAAAAAATTGAAAGAGAAAGTACAGTACTGTACTATTGTACAGAAGAAACATCACTATGTAGTAAGTGTTTAAAAAAATATATTAGTTAACAATAAGTAAAAAAGCAAAGTGATGTGAAAAAATAAAAAATAGATATAGATCATTACCTATCTGTGTAACTGGAGAAGAAATTTTCAAACTTTCTAATATGGTGTGTATTAATCGTATTACTGTAATCACTAAATCAACTGATTATTTATTAACTGGATACTCGGGTAAATTGAATATTTATTTAAATTATTTATTAACCAAATATCTACTTATTACATTAAAAACCAGTTTGACAAAACTATTATCTAATTAATAATTTTCCGGTTCGGGTATAGGTTACATGGTTAACTGAGTGATAGGTTGGAACCCTAGTTGTTAGTATATTATATAGATATGAGAGGGTTTAAGTGTAGTGATTTAGTAATTTGAAAGAGTTGTGATGTAGTTCATAAAGTGAAATAAAATGCCTTTTATTAATAAAAAAAATGCTATGATGAATATGCCTACAAAGTGGAGTAAACATCAGTCATATATTAGAGTTCCGAACTGGATTATAGTAAACCAGGTCACTTATGTCAAAATGGGTGACCCAGATCACTGATTTGAAACCTGGGTTAATTGGTTGGTATATTAATTCATGTTGAATAATTCAGTAATTAATTCTGTATATTAAATCATGTTGTTTCATTTAATAGTAAAGCCTACTTTATTGCTATTTAATTTAAAGATTTACTAAGAGTATATAACTTATTAACATTTGCCTTAACAAAAACGAATACCTTCACAGAGCAATTATTTTGTTGTTTCATCTTATTGATATTAGATATAGATAATTCACAAATTCACAAAGTTTGAGTACATAATTTTACTTAGTTTTGCTTTATCTCTACAATCTTACAGATAAATTACTAATTTTTAACTTTTAAACTAACAACTTGTCAAATTTATTTAAAAGATTCATGAATTTATATTATCGTGATAATTATTCTAAATGAAAGAATAAACTGCAAATAGTAAATATTTGTTTTTTATTTTCATTTTCGCTTTATCTATAAGTGACACTCATTCATTGATTCAAAGATTCTGAACTGACAAGAATAAATGAATGATACTCGAAAATGACATATTATATATAAAACCCATTTTTATTCAGGTCATCCGATTTCATTTACATGGGTAACCTAGGTAAAGAAATTGCATCTGGTTCGGACCTCTATTATATATATAAGCAAATAACTACTTAATCTATTACTTATATCTGTTTTATCATATCAACATGTGATATATCTGTTACATATTTCATTTCATATAGCACATCTGGTACATTTAGTACATTCAGGGGTTTGTATACAAGGGTAAACACCAAAATTTTGCTACTATCTCACCAGCCAATCAAATTTTAAGATCAGGTATAATGTGAAAAAGCGCAAAAAATTAGAACAAACCAAAAAATCATTTATAAATTAACATTTTACCTATAAAACGGCTTACTGCATACTAGCAAAATAGGTTCTTTACGAAATTTTGGTATTAAAAAAGTTCTTTTTAATTTAATTTAAAAGCAAACCCTAATTCTAATCTAACTGTAAAAATTTTTAGTAAAATTTTTTAAGTTGGTGATACTAAAGTCTTAGTAAGGGTAATACCATTTGCTTTATCAGTTACATGATATGTCACAACAAAAATTTTTTTTTTATGTCAAAGTTCCTGCTCTGGGTAGATGTGTTTATTTAATCAAGCCTGTGGATCAAGGGCGCCTCTTTGGGCACCTGACATTTGTTATATGGATGAGGATACAACTAGCCACACATACAACTTTTGGTTATCTAATTTAAATAGTCCGGCCGAAGGTTCTACACTAGCTGCCACACCTGCAACCCAACTAGGGGATTGCCTATTTAAACCTCTGGTTCAAGCTTTTCCTGCCAATTCTACTTGTATCACCAGTACAGTCCCTGATACATTAGTCAGTCAGGGCCAGTCCCGGATGCCAACAAATATCCCCTTAGGACTAATTACAGCAAAATTTTTTATATATAAAATTTATAAAAAAAACATATAAAATTACTATAAGCTTTGAATCTTTGATGTTTTTTCCCTATATATTACCTTAAATTAAATTTTTTAGGAATATAAATAGAACAAGAGGAGAAGAAAAAAAATTAAGCTTAAAAATCAAATTAAAATTTCGCATTTTTCAGGAATTAGAACAAGGTGGAGAAAAAAAAATTGAGCTTAAAAATCAAATTAAAATTTCGCCAATTTGCACAAAATGAAAATATAACTTCGCCATAAACAAATATTTAACAATTTAGACTTTAGTACATAGGTAACCCATTTTTCTTACAAGGTAATCTACTTTTGGTCGCCTAAGTAAAGTTGATTAGGGCATGATTTTATATATATTTATTATCTTAAAATTGTTAAATATTTGTTTTTGGCGAAGTTACATTTTCATTTTGTGCAAAATTAGCAAAATTTTAATTTGATTTTTAAGCTCAATTTTTTCTTTTCCTCTTGTTTTATATTCTCGAAAAATTTAAATTTAAGTTAATATATAGAGAAAGAAGCATTAAAGATTCAAAGCTTATAGTAATTTTATATATTTTTTTTATAAACTTTTATATTGTTATAGAATAGGTTTTTAATCTTGGTAGAAATTAGTTTGAAAATTAGAACTTAATAAGGAAATTTTGTAATAACTGTATTTAGTAATAGTGATATGCGAAATTGATGTGCAATGACACTCAATGATGCTTAGCGATGCTTAACGACGCTTAG
>QKWP01000937.1:0-38128 GCA_003550325.1 Gigaspora rosea
ATGAGCCACAGTTACCAAAGGGAACTATAGTTCGATTTTTACTTGCTCCTGGTGAATGGGAAAATGATCCCTTTGAACGACGAAGAATAACAGATCCAGTATGGAGTCCAAGCCTTCATAAAATTCAGAAAATTGTTGTTGGAAAAAATCCACCAATGCCTGTATTATATTATTTAGATGAAACAGGTCCTCAACGTCCTTTTGTAAGAGAAAAATTAATGCATATTAAGGAAGAACCTATACTACCTCCCAGGTGGGTCTTGGAAGATAACCGAATGCGTTCAAGGCACACCTGATGAAAGTTGGCAAATCAATAACGCAATAAGGGATTGTGATAAGAATTATACCCTCCTTAAAACAGAGTGCTCTCTTTTTCCAATCGCGTTAAATTTGTGAATCTAAATTAATTTGCTCTTGTGGATGGAAAAATGGAACGATTTGAAAATGTTGATTACCACTATATTCGAAGGCCAAATGTAATTCTTCATTATATCCATCCAGTTGTAAGCCTTCTAAAAATTTAGGTTTTCGAGGTGGGAATTTTTTATGCAATAATTCTTCAAATATATATCGACATGTACTTTCAAATATATGAGGACAACTATTGCACCACCTATAATTTTGTTTCATATCTCTATAGGGTGCTTTCCATCGATGCTGATTTTTACAAACCCATAAATAAATATTAGAGCTAACTATAGCTAAGCATTTTCCTTCACGTCTTTGAGCATATGCTAAAGCTTTAGCATCGTTCTCATTATAATCTTGCATTTTTATAATATTAGAATTTAACTTGAATATTTTAGTTAATTATACTCTAGGGTATCACTTTTTTTTCGAACTTGAGAGAAAAAAAAGAAAAAAGAGCACGAGAGTATGGGTAAGGCGGATTTCTTGGAATACAAGCAGAAGTTTGAGACTAAATTGGGTATTCCTACTACTCCGCACAAAAAAGAACTGAAAAATAAATCTTTAGCAATCATTGAATATGCATAATTCTTATATATCTTTCAACAAGCAGGTACAAGGTATCAAGGCAATATTATCTAGTTAAGTAGTAATTTTGGAAGAAGAGAGATTGCTACATGTAACTAGTCATTCATCTCAGGTAAAGAGATTTTTGTCGCCTCTTACAATAAATAAGAGAAAAAATTCAAATCAAAAATTAATACAAAGCATAGGGTAAGTAGCCGATAACCATTTTTGGGTCATGGTAGATAGATCTCTCACCTAATTTACATGCATATCCTATTGAAATTTCACATAAGTACTTTTGAGGTAATTTATCCAATAACTCATTTTTGTATTGCACGATTTTATCTCGATATAGTTTTGGATATAATGCATATGTAGTAGTATACTTCAAGTAGAGATAACTTATGCAGAAAAATTTTGGGTCACCAAGTCAAGTAAAAAAAGTGAGTATCAAAAAAGTAATACATCAAGGTTATCAAAAAGGTAATAAGCCAAGGTTATCAAAATATATACAAAAGGAATCAAATTTTTTAACATAGAGCAAAATATTCAAAGGCACTAACTATACGAGAAAGAGTTCTAGGATCGAAAAATATAGCAAACTTTTGGTAATACGTCAAGGCAGAATATTATAAGGAAAAAGGTAAGATAAATTTGTGCTTTGAAGTATTACCAAATAAGTGATAACAATTCAGCACTATGTGCCTTATTCTCAGGTAATATTTGAGTGCATTATAACAGATAACAATTTGGCACTATGTGTTTCATTTTTTTGATCAATATTCAAAAGCATTAACTTTGTAAGAAAGAGTTCTAGGATCGAAAAATATAGCAAGCTTTTGGTAATACGTCAAAGCAGAATATTATAAGAAAAAAGATAAGATAAATTTGTGCTTTGACGTATTACCAAATAGTGATAATATTTCGGCACTATGTGCCTCAAACTTAATAGCCAAAGTAGGAATACTACATATGGATAACATTTAATAATATCAACTATGCAAGAAATGATTCCAGGATGTGATAACAATTCAGCACTACATGCCTCATTCGTGATCGATATTAGAATGCATCAAACAAAACTAGGATACGAATACTATTTCAGCACTATGTGACTCAAACCTGGGGAATTAACTAGAAAGCTGAGGCACTACGTGCCTGGTTTGGGCATAGCCCTCACATCGGGCCCACAAATGATGATATATAATTGAATACATCGTCAGATATATTTTTTTGCCTATGTAGCTTAATAGCAGAAATCAGTCATAATTACTAAATGGGCATACATTATGTCGCATGTAGTCCGATATACAAAATGTG
Source organism: Gigaspora rosea (assembly GCA_003550325.1). Taxonomy (NCBI): domain Eukaryota; kingdom Fungi; phylum Glomeromycota; class Glomeromycetes; order Diversisporales; family Gigasporaceae; genus Gigaspora; species Gigaspora rosea. Next base: position 2,296 of record QKWP01000937.1, read on the forward strand.
CCACCTTGGTGTGTGCCGTAAAAAGTGAAACGTATGTCACTCGAATGACGACGAACTTGTAAACCAATCGTCACTCAAGTGATGCAAAAAATAGAAATTACACGTCAAGTCTCACGTCACCTAATGAGCAGACTATAAACATCTTATCTTTGACGAGGCAAATGCAAAATGCTCGTCACTTGAATGACGACATGAACTCAAATTTGTCGTCACTTGAATGACGACGTGAACTCAAATTTGTCGTCACTCTCATAAGTAGGTAACAATCTAACGTAAGTAGGTCGCAATATATATATATTGCGACCTACTCAGTATTCATATTACATAATTTTAGCATTTTACTTTAGAGTTGCTTCTTTGATAAATATGATCTAATTCAGTAATTTTGGGTATTTAATTAACAATGAAGTAGAAATACATAGTATAGCATTCATGGGATAAAAAAAAAAAGACTTACTTGATGCCAGATTTTTTGATATCTTGATATAAAAAGCTTGTATAAAAATATATAAGTGCTGTAAAGGAAAGACCTGTTATCAGGCTTTAAATTATATATTGTACTAGACAAAACCCCTAATAAATTAAATAGATTGTATCTGGTACAAAATATAATTGAAATCCTGATGCCATGTTTTCCCTTGATGGCATTTATATGAATACTTTCAATAATTGTTTAATTTAACACAATATATACAAAAAAACAGTTTTTATTATTGCGTTCATTATCATTCAATTAGAAGCATAAATAATAAACCATCTTAGCAAATAACGCATGAAATCTATATCTGGGTACCGGTTTGACCAGTTCGATTCCAGGTCACGATAGTATGATTCCGGGTTTAGAACAAGACTCGAACTAAAAAATTGAGTCGAGTCCGGGTTTGTATAAAACCCAGATCGATCCGGACTGTGCGGAACACTAGCCAGTACTACTTTTTTCCTGTTATACATAAACATTGCTAGGAAAATTTGTTTATTCACTAATTAAAAGTAGCGATAGTATTGGGGTAGCTTATTTTCATAACAAAATATTTTACAATTAATTTTGGTTCGAAAAAGTGAGATAGCTTATTTTTGGGTTATAGATGATTTTAAGTTTTTTGTTCAAAAATGGGGGGTTGCTTATTTTCGGAGTAGCTTATTTTCAGGAATCTACAGTAAATAGTACATTTCTTATATAGAAACTCTATAGTCAAAAAATGGTTTTAATAATATTTTGTATTCTACTAGGCCAATTTTAATAATTTTACTACTATCAGTTATCAAAGGGCATAAAAGTATGAGCCTGTTGCTTCGTTCCAGACAATTAAATTACAAAAATGTGTGCTTTACAACTTTTGTAAGCTATTAAAGAAAGGTTGGTTTAGTAAAAAGGTTCTATATTGTTCTGACAGTATTATATTTTTTAAAATTTGAATAAAAAATAAATATGCTAATATTTATTATCTAATATTCTTTTATTATAAAAGCTTATCTCTACTTTTAGATAATATATATATATATAATTTAGCCAATCAAATTTAAATTAAGAGGTAAATTTTGCTTAACAGTAAAATATTATCTAATAAATATTAGTACCTTAATTAATTTGTTTTTAATTTACTATATATAGAAGATGTCTAAAGCAGGAGCAACTCATATTTCTTAATAATTTTCTCAATTAACTTTAGGGTTAGAGCTATCTTATATTAGGGTTAGATTGGGTTTTAAATAGTTATATATAAGCAAAATTGCCTTTCCAATATTTTTACTTAACCTAGTAACTTTTATTTTATTTTTTTTACCATTATTATTTTTACTGTATATTAAGAATCAATAATAGTTTACATAAATTCACTTTTATAACAAAATGACATTTTATCCAAACCAAATTTCATATACGTACGTATGTATAACCAGTATTTTTATCTTATAAGGCTTATGCATAATTTGTTTGTAAATGAGTCACAAACACTGAATTTTTAGATATATAATATTTTTTCTAATTATAACAATGAAAGATCTGAATAATATACTTACGAATAAAAAAGTCAAAATTACTTCGAAAAGTGGCATATCTTTAGAGAGTGGAACCACGGATGTAAGGTTTATCATTCACATTTATATTGCAAAGCATGCAAAAAAGTAGCGGATGGGATATATAAGCAATGTGAATGTGAAAATCCTCGATTAATTAAAATAAATAGGTTAACAATTTAGTAATGATGGTTTAAACAAAATTTATTGTTATACACAATTTTCCATAATACCTACCACTATGGTTCTGCATGGGATGGACTATCCATGGATTGTTCATGGATTGGTCCAACATGGACCGGGATTGGATACTAATATGGATTTTTTTTTTTTTTTTTTTGGATCTGGTCTCAAGGATTCGGCTTATATAAAATTGGCTATATTCGGATCTATATCCAAAAACCTATGGACAATCCATATTTACCATATACTAATTATGTCGGAATTGTGAACAAAAAGGCATTCAAACTATTTTCGAATTGTCTTTTTAGATTATTGAAAATCCCGTATTATAGAGATAGACGTATCGGATGTTTAATAGGCCCAAGGAAATTATATCCATCCTAATACGTGTCAAAATATCGGCTTTATAAATGTCCGATATTTCACTGAAATTCTGAAAGTTTGACCTGTATAACTCTCAAATAACAATTTAACTTAAAATAGCGAAATATTCAAATATAATTGAGTAGATTTTAATAATAAATTTATAATAATAAGTTTATTTAAATTTCTTTATTAAAAAAATTAACTCACATGTTTATAGGCGGGATAAATTTTCTCTAACTTTGAGTGAAGATTTCTCAACATCCATTTAATCCAGGGTTGTGAGCTTACATAGTCTAATGGAAAAAAGTCATTAGACAAATATATGTCAATTGATAGTTTTTTATATGCTTATGGTGTCTAATGGCTGTCTATTCACAACCTAGACCTAACCAATCTTGATAATTTATTTTATTTTTAATTCTACAATTTGTAGGACTCAAATAAAATTTTTTTTTAATATTAGTTGAAAGGTTGCCAAGAAACCTTCATTCAAAGTTCTAAAAAAATTGGATTTTTACTTTTTAAATTACACAAATTGGATGATAATATCACATGCGAAAAAAATTTCTTGAGGATGAACTAATTTGAAGCATATCAAGAAAATTGGTTGACAAAGTGGTTGTTGTTGTCTAGGTAGCATAATTAGTATATAATTTTGTTATATTAAAATAGTTTTTATATATACACTGCTATATATACAATACAAATAAAATATAATCAATTGCTTAAAAATAATTTGCAATTATAATTACCGGCAATAATAGTTTTGGTCGCAAAAATTTTTTTTGTCAAAAACTAAATTATTGGTGCACTGTGCGGTTATGGCTTTGATTAATATGAGCTGGATTTGGATATAAACATTTGGTACATTTTTTTTTAATGAACTGGATCTGAATATCAAAATATCCAGCCCAGCCCGGCCCATGCGGAACCCTATGTTCTATTGAAAAAATCAAAATTTAACCTAACCTTAATGCTAAACTAACTCGAATTTTTTAAAATTTTATAAAACAACTTGTGGGTATATAGTGATTAATTAGCATGGTTTATAATTGGGTAGACAATTCTACACAAACCAGACCATTTATTATTTGTTTATCTGGATATAACAATTAACGAAGAAAACTTTCTTAGAAACAATACAATTAGTGATGTCTGACGAAATGACGAAACCTGACGAAACCAAAAGTTTCGTCATTGACGAAACTTGACGGAACTTATGGTTTCGTCATTTCGTCAAGACAAAATTAGTTTCGCCAGGCATCTATAAATACAATATGATATTGTTAATAGTCAATTTAGTAATAATTGATCCATTCTCTATTTTTAGTCTATGTAATAAATGCCCTACTACACAAGTCTTTTTCCCTTCAAACGTAATTCCTATTTCCAGAAGCCTTTTGACTTCGTCTTGGAGACCTGCTCGATATTGCTTCTTTTCAATTTGACTTAATCCTTCGTGAGCCACATTGTTTAATAAACAATTTTAAATTCAATAATAATAGCCATCTCACCAACACCCGATTTTGGAACTATTTTTACATCATAGTTCCCAAATTTTCCCATACCATCCTCATGATTAGAATGAACGATATAGCCTCGATCACGAGCAACAACGAACATTCCCAAGCAAAAGGTATGATAAACATTTTCTGCATTTTTTCCGGATTGAGACCCCTCAACATCATAAAATGAAAGCGTCTCTATAACTATATATTCAAATTCTTTTCTAAATAAATCCATGGTTCCACAAAAAAATTGTTGGTGCTATCATTATTCCAATCGTGATCCCACAAAAAAATTGTTCATATATTTATAAATATTAAGAAAGTATCTATCTAATTAATTAAGAAAGACAGTTATTACATTCATATTATTCTACAACTAACATGATAAAAAATTAATTGAAACAAATTTCTCTATTCTAAATCCATGCACTCTCATCAGCATCTATTTTGTCTACTTCATCGTATTTTTCCACATCTTTTTCATTTCGATATGTTTCAATTGTTGATATTATTGTCCTTATTTGCTCCTCTTGCAAATTCACCTCCTGTAACGTAAAAATCCACTTAATTACAAAAAAATAAAAATAGCTTTAAATTTTAATTAGGAAACCCTATGTCTTACCGCGACTGTTGGCACATAGTCGTGACTTTTTGCTCGAATGCAAGCTTTTAGCTCCTGCGGCCTAATTAAAAATGTTCCTCGTGAAATTTTACTAATAGCTCCAACCCTAATCCTACGCTATTATCATCCTAGCCTAACTATAACGCGGTTTTAGTTTTATATGCAACATTTTACTTAACAAAACACTATCACGTCTGAAATGTGTGGCAGGTTTGTGGCGAAGGAAATATTTAAAGTTCGCTATTGTTAGGTATGGGTTAGGGGTTAGAGAGGGCTTTTTGTATAGTAAAATTTCCAACGAAAATTTTTTATTAGAGAACTAAAGGTTAGGGTGATAAATGGACTACCTAAGTACTGAAGTACTGAAGTAATCAAAACTATGTAAGGTGTCTCAAGATTTCTTCACAATTATTTGAATGATTTGACGATTTAATGGTTTCTTGATTTTGTTTTGCGATTTCTTCGCAACCGTTTAGTGAATGTATGCTAAAAAAAATATCTATCGAAAGTAACGAATTTAATATATTGCAGATTTTCATGTTACACGAAGGAAAACAATCATTATCGCTATTGATAAATATCGATATAACAGTAATTTTAATATTTTTATTAAAAATTTCCAACCGATTCAACTCACTAAAAAGACAAGGAATTGTTGGAAATTTTCACAAAATGTCTACAATGTGTCAAAAAACAAATCATGAAGAGATTTCACTCAAAAGAAATTAGAAAAAGAAGCGCAATATTCAGAGGAATCTTTTAGAATTTTGTACTTTATAAGTAATTGATATTTTTTAGTCAATCATTTTTAATTTCACTGATGAAACCTGATCATATTAAAATTACTAATACGCCTGACATAGTTTTGATTACTTAGTCCGTTTATCACCCGCGAAATCTGATTCGTAGTTAGGCAATATGCGCCACAGTTGCGCCACAGACCTGACATACATTTCAGACGTGCCATTTTGTATGTAATTTAAATTATTATGACAAAATCATTTGCACAAAGTTTAGCTGAGCAACTGTAAATTACTCAATAAAGATAAAAGCAAAACCTCACCTTAATATCAAAATAATAATAATAATAATAATAGTTATATTTGCCCACCTAATGCAATTCAACTCTAATGTTCTTAATTCTAGCTCTAATCAAAAAAGTTATAACTGAGTGGTGATGATTATTATATAGTGATACGTAAGATTTATAAAAAATTTTTAAAAAATTTATTTTGTATGACAATGTGCATAGCGATGTCCGATAAAAATTGTACGTACGTACGCACGTAAGGAGAACATGATATCAAATTTATAAACAATAGTGATGACATCGATATGTATTTAAAGCATATGAATTTTGATAGCGTTCTGAATTTCTTATGTTTATCCTGATGGAGTTGTGAAATTAAATATAGTCAATGTTCGTGTAACTAAGTACGGTCCCCCCATGTTTGAAATAGCTTGCATTTAGAAAAGTTCTTTTTTTTTTTATTATTAATATGTATGTCTAGAATAAATAATTTGGGATATATTTATCCGAATTAATCTTTAGACTACATAACAGATTAACAAATCAAAAAAATATGATACGAACGCACAATATATAACACATAGTCTGATTTGATAATTTTGAGCGTCCAAATTTTAGTTGTGTTACATGCATAATTTTGGTTTAACCGTTTCTACATGTGCATAAAATGTAGTTTATTAAAGACAATTTAATATGTTATATATTTTATATTTTTCCAAACAATTAAACTCTTTTTGTCAGCTTTGCATACTTTTGAATTTCTCACAGTACCAAGTTTTCCATCTATATTTGCATTTTTTCTTATGCTAATTGAATATGAGAATCAAATGGTATGTACTGTACGTACGTACGTACGCACTGTACGTATCAAGTATGTGCATACGTACACGTATGTACGAAGTTTGTACCTTACCCGCGATGAATATCATTGCCTAAATAGATTATTTATTGATTTTCCCCATCGTAATGGTTTAAATTATATCGATGAAGTATACGTTAATTAATAGTTACTCTTTTTTTTTTTTAATTAAAAAAACTTACAAAACATGGCTCATGTGTGTCATCTTAGATTTTAAGAATTTGGTCGCTTATTTGAAAATGTTAATAGTTTTACTTATTAACCTACTTTTTTACTCCGCTTCAAAATAGAGATTGGGTGGCCGTAGAAAAAACGTGAAAAAAGGATTTCAATTCACTCTTATGGTAGCAGGCGAGTCTATTTCCAACAATATAAGATTTAATTTACTAAAAACGAAAAACAAAAGTTAATAATCTTTTGTAAATATAAATTTTACAGGTGTTTCAGGCACTGGTCGCTCCACTTTTGTCAATACCCTTTGTGGTAGTGAAGTTTTAGCCAAAAAGTTATGCGACAATCCTGAATCTGCACATGTAGAAGAAGGCATTCGCATCAAACCAGTAACAGTTGGTAAGCATTGGCATGCATATATATAGAAATTAAATTTATGCAGATGCATTAATTAATTTCTCATCATAGAATTGGAAGAAGATGGTGCCAGAATTGCTTTAACAATTGTAGACACACCTGGATTTGGAGACAATATAGACAATGAATTTTGGTAGGTTCATTATAATTCTTGTTCAATTTTATGAATTTTTTTCATCTGTAAGGATTAATAATCTCTATTTTAATAAACAGTTTCCAAGAAATTATGGGTTATTTGGAAAGACAATACGATGATATTTTAGCTGAAGAATCGAGGATTAAACGTAATCCACGATTCCGAGACAATCGTGTTCACGCGCTTCTTTATTTTATTACGCCTACCGGTCATTCGTATGTATTGATATTCATTTTATGTTCATTTCTTTCTAATGGGTGGAAATGTTAATTATTATTTTAATTTAGACTTCGCGAGATTGATATTGAATTAATGAAACGTCTCAGCCCACGCGTTAATGTCATTCCAGTTATTGGTAAAGCCGACACATTCACACCCACTGAGCTAGGCGAATTCAAAAAAAGGGTATACACATGTTTTTTTTTTTTTTTTTTGTTATTATTCAATATAAATTTATTAAAATTTATTAAAATTTATTTAGATTATGGAGGATATTGATTATTACAATATTCCAATCTACAATTTTCCATTTGATGTTGAAGAAGATGATGAGGAAACTGTAGAGGAGAATAGTGAATTACGGGTATGACTTAACTTATTAATTTATTAATTCATTTTTATATTGAGTATTCAGTAATATTTGATTTGATGTAAATAGGCTCTTTTACCTTTCGCTATTGTTGGAAGTGAAGAAGAAATTGTTGTAAACGGAAGAACTGTTCGTGGACGTCAATATCCGTGGGGTGTCGTTGAAGGTTCATAATTCAGCTACTATTATATATAATATTGATAATATCATAAAATTGTTTATTTATTATATCTGATTTTTATAGTTGATAATCCGCAGCATTCAGATTTTGCCAGATTAAGATCGGCTCTCTTGAGGTTTCTATACTTATATATTATATATATATATATTGTTATTAAATCCAAACTTTTTAATAATGAGTCTTCATTGTTGTATTTGTTATAGTTCTCATTTACAAGACTTGAAGGAGATCACACACGACTTTCTATACGAGAATTATCGTACTGAGAAGCTTAGCCGAAGTGCAGACGATAATGATGAGTATGTTTATTTTATTTGGTTTTATGGTAACTTTTCCTGCTATTTTTATCAAACTACAATATCTTTATTTGTTGCTATAGTGATATTAATACCTCGGAAGGTATTGCTACTCAAAGTGTTCGATTGAAGGAAGAACAATTGAAACGTGAAGAAGAGAAGGTAATGAATACATCTTTTAATTTCGTTTTACTTTTAATGCTTTATACATACTAAACACCGATTATAAATTTTTAGTTGAGAGAAATTGAATTAAAAGTTCAACGTGAGATATCAGAAAAGAGACAAGAACTCTTGGCAAAAGAAGAAGCTTTGAGAAACTTGGAGGCGCGGTTAGCACAAGCTCAAGAATCGCAGGGGTCTTAATTTTAACTTAATTTATTTATTTATATTTATTATGTTATGGATAGAATTGTGGGTGTATAATTGTTATTGCATTTATATATCTGATATAATATGGTTATTTATAGTAATTTAAATTTATTACAACGATAGTGTATTTGTAAGAAAGATTGTATTATTAATTACAACTCACATTTTCTCCTTAATGAATTCTCAAATTAGTGGATTTTATAGATTCATTATGAATAACTTAATTGATATTCGTGATATAGTGTTAATTTTATGTGGAACATAAAATTTGTTTCGGAGAATGTACTGTAATTTTAATATATGTATTTTATTTGTTGGTATCATTGTTCTGATCATTATAATATTAATTCCTATTTATAAATACCTACATAAAATTAGAAAATCTTAATATGTTTGGTTTTCGCCCAAGTAATTAATGTAAAATAATGTGTATATAATGATTTGTAGAAGAGAATGTTAGTAATACTGGATACATAAAACTACGGATTTGGATCAATTGGATTTAAGGCTAGGTCTACTAAAAAAAGTATCAGACTTAATGATAACAACATTGGTTAAAGTTTTATTAGGAAAACGGGTGACGTTACAAATTCAAAGTATTACGTCCCACATGCATATATTTAATAATTATGCAAAATTGATTATGATAAAGGTTCCCACCAAAAACGCGTCAAGATGAAGATATTTTTTATTAAAGATAGGCAGGTACACTTCTTGAATACAGGCAGTATCTTCATGTCCAATGGTTCAATTGTTTTGATTGGATATTGGATATAAAATTATCATTTCTAATTTAATTTCGACCAATCAAATTTATGGATTATTTATAATTAAATTAAGTTCCAATAATTACGATTGGACGGACGTTGGATCGAACGTCCAATCAAAAGATTTCCGAATGTCAACGATCATTAACGCAACAAAATTTTAAATTTTTCGACTGAAACCTGAAGTGCATATGCGGATTCCACATACAAATTTACCTATATGCACAACTAATGAAAATTGAATTCAGACATTGGTACAGGGGTAGATCCTAGCAAAGTCGAGCCGTAAAATCAGAAATGAAGTGTTCATAGATTAATTGAGATGGCCTAAACTATGTAATTACTTATCACATTGGTTTTTTATTGTCGAAATTATTACATATGAAGTTTGGGCTCCGAGAAAATTTGGGCCGGTCGTTACCAGAACTAAAAAAAACCCATTCTTAGATAATTTTTTCGGGGTTCAAATAAATTTGGATATGTTTTTGACGTCGGTCGAAGTCGGCAACTTTATTACTCTCAAAATCGGTATGCATGGTTGTGGTTTTGAGAAGTTATCGGATTTGAGAGACATCACGTGATTGGTCATTCTTATCTGTTATACTTGGGTTTTTTAAATTGAATTAGGTTCATCGGTCCGCGCAGTAATTATCAGCGATTTTGTACAAAATTGGCATTTTTAATTAATATTCGTCCGATAACTAAAGTTATAAGTTATTTCTCTATAACAGTCTAATAGAAATTTACATTTGTTTCCAAGTACAGTAGATGGGACCGATTAGGGACCGATCAACAAAATTTTCTCGATTAATGCGAAAACCAATAAACATCTATTAGAGACTGTTATAGAGAAATAACTTTTCTATAACTTTATTTATTGGATGAACTTTAGTTAAAAATGCCCAATTCTTTACAAATCTTGCTCAAAGTCGGCTGATAATTACTATGGGACCGATTAACATCCCCAGATAAGGCTCATCTGAACTTGGATTGGGTTCAAATGAACCATGGGTTGACTCATTTAAACCCGAATTGGGTTCAAATGAACCCGGGTTGACTCATTTGGGTTTAAATAAACCTGAGAGCATTTGAACTCGGGTTGGGCCATCTGTATCGGATATTTACCCGAGTTGGCTCAAAGATAGATTCATTTGAACCTAGTTCAAAATGAAGCCGGATTGAGACCGGATTGGGTTCAATGAACCCAGAATGTGCTCAATTGAACCCAACTCGGCTCAAATGAACCCGGATTGGATCATTTGCACCTGAGTTGGGTGCAAATAAACCCGGAATGGGCTCATTTGAACCTGTTGGGTCCAAATGAACCGAAACAAATCGGAAACTGGAATATTAGAACTATTGGATATGTTATCGGAAATTACTTATGGAACAAGCTTGGCGGATCAATTTTGACCAATTATAGCAGGTTATCGGGTTTTACAGGATCAACTTTGAGTGTATATAAATTCTGGGACATACAGCTGTTCTTCACTATAACGAGAATGAGTTGTAATAATATTTCAATACTGTAATTTGATTGGATATAATGTATTTCACATGACAAAACATACTTGTTAAATAAAATTTATAATCTTTTAATTTAGAATGAGGCGGTTCAAAATTAAAATTATCGATATTGATAGTTTACTAATCATTAAGTTATTTTAATCAAATGATTTGATGTCACCTTGCGCAAGGTGCGGGTGTGAGAATTTTGTACATTACGTAAGGTATATTCTAGGTACAACCCATTTTTATCTGCTGTCCCAAGACCAGCTGTAACTCTGGGACAGCTAGAATAATTCCCGACATCAAAAAACTTATCGGTTTGATCCTCGACGACTCGGTAACTGATGAGATTGTAGCAGATCAACATAGTATAGATGAGCAGAACAGTATAGTACGAACCGATTTTAAAACATCTACCATACTGATCAGCGGATGTAAATTACAGTAATTTTACGTAATTTTGTTTAATTTGCTTAAGACTTAATTGTAATTTTAGTTTCTGAGATCAAATTTTCGGCGATTTAAGAGATGATACAATAATACTGGCCGAACTTTTGTAAATCTGGTACTTTATGTATGACGCGTGAAAATTACTGAAATTTAATTTTCTGAAACTTACGTAAAATTACATGTAAAGTAAAATGCTATCTATAATTCCTAACCCTAACACTAACATAATACCGGATCAGTATGGTATCGTATAACAGGTTTTAAAAATTGGCCTGCTATACTAATCCGCGTAAAATTTGCAACCTGATTTCAAATTGTAAGCCATTAGTATGGTATAACCTAGGTTTTAAAAATTGGCCTGCAGTATACTGATCTGCTCGCCTATACTAATCTGCGTAAAATTTGCAAACTGATTTCAAATTGTACAGTACATAGTTTAATAAAAGAAGCCATTTTGTGTATAGAAGATTAATATAGTGTATTTAATCAAGCAAAAAGATTTAGATTCGTATAATGCGAAAATTTTAACAATTATTCATTTTTTTATAAAAAATATTTTACGGTGACAATCTTGCGACAATGATTTCACATTGCCAGTCGAATGTTTGTATTTTGTATGATTTTAGGATATATAAATCTATTTTTATAGCGTGCTTTTAATACCGAATCAACGGATTTATTAACACGTCTATGAAGAATATTGCACACTCTATCATTATTATTAAAATTATTCAAAAATTTATAGCTGGTCTATTTATCCACAGGATTCTAGCTCGATGGTATTAGGGAGATTCGTTGTGTGATGTTGAAAGACTGATAGTACGATTTTAATATAACTTGGGGAATAGATGGTGTTGATCCAATCGGCAATGGGATTTGGATAGAGTAAGGAGTGACTATTCAGAAACTTAAAGGCCAAAATTTTCAGCAACTGATTTACTACTGTGTAGGAGTAAAATAAACAATAACACAGAAACCGTAAAAAAAAAAAAGGTTAGCATTATTGAAAAACAAGGGTTTCGTATGTGAAAACATAGAACAGGCGGAATAGTTTTCAGAATTATTAATGTGATTTGATGAATTTTTTGTAAACATAGATAATTTAACTCGCCTCATAAACCAGCGAGATGCTATCAACACTGCGGCTACTATAGATGCCGAAGCGGCAAAAAGAATAGTGAGAGCATGCGTTTTGTAAAGATTAGAGAAGAAATCGCTTTTCTTTGATTTGTCAAAGTGAGTAGGTTTTCTTTCTGATGATGGCAACAAGAGGATTTTGTTTGCTTCAGAGTAATCAACAGTATCATCAGCCCTTAAAATCAGCCAGTGTTCATCATATAAATTTACACTTGACCTAAAAAAAAAAAAAGTAATTATTATTAATAAAATGTATAAAATGTGAAACACCGATTACATTAAAAAAAAAACAAGCCTACGTTTTAGCAAGAAGTAGACCAGACATTTCCTGAAGCACATGGGGAGGATATTTTTGATAAAGTTGAGAAGTTCGAAAAATCAGATCGTCAACGTCAATTTCTTGTGGAAATTTTGATAAAAATCCGTGGATAATTGCGCTATCACATTCCAGTAAGAGCAATTCTTTACGACGATTAATAACAACCTTATAATGTTGCAGAAATGGAATTATATATACATATAACGTATAGAACACACAAAAAAACATATACGTCTTAGAGGTTTTGGTAAATGATTACTTACTCTAGCTGATAAATATAAGGCCATCAATGGATTTGACGCGATAAAAAAGTCAAATAAACGTGTAATTTTGGAGAAATCATGAAGGTCATGGCTGCACCATGTGATAACCCAGCTCACACAAAAATAGGGCATCATATTTGACCTTTTCCAATATAAACGGTTAGCATATGACATATTAATTACACATTACACAAAGTTATGCTTACCGTCTGAAAAAATCATATAGCAATGAATCTTCAAGATATATCAATGTGTCCAAGAGATCTAATTGATTCATTATAGGATCTAATGAATCATATAACGCATCCGTTCATTTGGAGTCACGAATATATATAACATGTATTACTAATAGTGTGTGTATAATCGTTCATATTTTATAAATAAAAAGGATATCTTAAAAGAAACATTGCAATATTTTCTCCAGCCTTTATGGCCCCCTCTTTCCCCAATACCTCGAGAAGACTTGAGCACACATCGTGGAAGCCCTATGACAAAAACAATATTAATACATTTTTGCACCAGTAATGAAATTACTAAAAATGGTGTTTAATGCAATATTACCTGGTAATAAGACAAATTTGGTTGTCTTCGCAAAATTCCTACTATTACTTCATAGAGAACACTTTGTTTTTGCTTTTTTTCTTTGTCACTCAACCCTAAAACGGTATTAATGTCAATCAGAATTTAGTTGTTTCTATAGAAAAAAAAATTAGGCATACAAACCTTTAGGAAAGTGAACAAAAGAACGATTAACGTCAAGAGAAACCTGATATTCGTCTTTATGCGTTACTAAATAAGCGAATAAATGAATCAATATTATTTCAATTTAAATTACAAAGCAAACCATCTTTACAAATCAGAGTTTTATATAAATTATATCGCACCTTGGCTAACCTCAACGTTGTGATTCTTATAATGCAAAAGTAATGGCCTAAAAACACGTAAAATTCGAAAGTTAAATCTTTTTATAAAGAAAACTATTATGAATTAATATCCACCAACCAGCATAGTCGACGTAAGCCATCATTTATGAGACCAGGCCCGGTAGTGGCTAAACGTCGAAGCGCATTCAAATCCTTCTTTGAAATTGCCTCGTTTATGCGAATTATTCGTTTTTTTAGTTCAACAGCCTGTTTATTATTATGTACGTTTCTGCGGCGCAAAGTGTTCTTTCCTTTTTTTGACATTTTAAAGAATGCAAAGGTTAAATTTCATAATTTTTATGATTCATAACGACACGGAGTATTTATTAGGAGGTGAAGAGGGAGAGAAAATATGAGCTATTTTAGTTCAAAATTCACATGAATTTTTTTGCAATTGGTCGATTCTCGCATCTAATCAATGATATATTGATATATTTAAAAAACTGATTGATATATTATTTTAATAAAAAAACTGATTGATATATTTAAAAAATTGATAAATTCTGATAAAAAAAAAATGAATTTGATTACCCGAAGACGCATGCTTTTCACCAATAATTTGTTAATTACAAAGCATTTTTCGCGGAAAAATTCAAGTTTATCTACAAAGGACGTGGAAGATACCACAGACACGAAAAACACAGAAGACACGAAAGATACGAAAGAAAAGATACCATCGACATTATATTCTCTAGCAGCGCGTTTAAATCTTAATTTCGCAAATCAAAATTTACTCTTACAAGCCGTCACTCATAAAAATTTCTATGAAAATGATTTAACAAACGAAGGCTTGCAGGTGCTGGGTCAGTCAACTACAATACATGAGCCTTGCTTTTATTTTATTTAACCCATTATCTAGCCCTAATCCTTTATCGTCAATAAATAGGGAATCATGCACTTGGCCTATATGTTGCCGAATATTTACACCTCAAATATCCTCTTCTGCCATTGCCGTGTTTACAACAAGCTGTTACAGCTTACTGTGGTCACTTAACTTTAACAGTCATAGGACAAGAAGTTGGTTTACAGTATGTCGTTAGGTGGAATAATGTAAGTCCAAGTATCGCCCATCTTGTTGATATGGCATCGTTCTTTAAATTTACACGGAATTCTAATAGTTTACAGATGAAGAGTTATTCCTTCAAGGTAAAGAAATCCCGAAGAAAAACAAATCTGTTGGTAAGTCTAGAGAACCTGTACAAAGGATTACACAAGGCACTGCAATATCGCATGCCCTTAAGGCCATTGTCGGCGCCTTATATATAGACAAAGTATGTGTGCGATTCATTCGTTTATGTTGAATTCGAACATATAGACACAGATTATACACGTTATAAAATTCTTTAATCTTATTGTCAAGGGCCCACAATCAGCACGACAATTTATTCATGACCATATATTATCTAGAGATGTTAACATGAAAGACGTCATTGAAATTAAAGAACCTAAAAGAGAATTGTCAGCGTTGATGAAGCGACTAAAAAGACCATCGCCGATTTCTAGGTATGACTAATTTTATCTAGGAATGTAGGAATATATATCCACATGATCATAATTTAATATCGTGTATTAACATTAACAGATTAAAGTCCGAAACTGGTCGGTTATCATATGCACCTGCATTTGTTGTTGGTGTATATTCGGGCACAGAACAATTAGGTGAAGGATTTGGAAGTAGCGTTAAAATGGCTGAATTTAGAGTAAGTTTAAAAAAAATTTTTTTTTTTTATGTTTTGACCTCAACAAATATATTGATCGACGGATTTGTGTAGGCCGGTAAAAATGCTTTGTTGCAATATTATCTAAAAGAGGCCAAGGACTTTATCTTACCGTCCATAATCGATTCGCATGAAAAGCAGGCCACATATATACCAACAAAAGTTGGAGATACGCCTCCAAGACTTTGATATAAATAACCAAAGTTATTCAAAAAGTAGTTTATAAATGCAATTACAAAAACTGGTATTAAAGCAATACATTTCAGTAATTATATTCCGATGTGTCTACATCTATCAATTATTGATCAACCATCCTCCAAGACTTTGATATAAATAACCGAAGTTATTTAAAAAGTAGTTTATAAATGCAATTATAAAAACTGGTATTAAAGCAATACATTTCAGTAATTATATTCCGATGTGTCTACATCTATCAATTATTGATCAACCATCCTCCAAGACTTTGATATAAATAACCGAAGTTATTTAAAAAGTAGTTTATAAATGCAATTATAAAAACTGGTATTAAAGCAATACATTTCAGTAATTATATTCCGATGTGTCTACATCTATCAATTATTGATCAACCATTACTATTATTCAAGTTTCTCCTGCTTGTTTAACATCTATTAATTATTGATCTTCGATGATAAATTCGGATTCATCCAATAATTCGGATTAATTTCGGATATCCGTATCCGTTCATTTTAAACGGATGGATCCGTATTACATATCGGATCAAGGATAAGGATTATCCGGATTATAATCCTAGATATTGCTTATGTAGTGTCTAGTATCTTGTCAGACGTACGTACGTACAGTACATGCTAGAACGATAGCGATCCAACTCTCTCGGTCGGGTGATGCGAAGTAATTGAGTTTGGTAATATAGTATATATCAGTTAATCGAATGGTGTTTGTGCATGTAAAGTTTGAGTAGAGTTTGAGTTTGTGCTATTTATACGTTGTTGAAGGCGGAAATCCGGGCCGGTGTCACAGGACGGACAACCACCAACCACCAAGACCAACAAAACACCCCACAATATACCCAATGATGAGAGGCGTAACGATTTGGCGAGGCTAAGGTGTATCGGGTATACGGTGAATTCACGAAACAGTTCTTTTATTAAACGAAGACAAATCAATGATACATCTTTTACGCAGGTCAAAACTAACACTATTTATAAAAAAAAGTACATGGGGGCAGAAACAAAAAGAACAAGATCGAAATTTTCCTTGATCAACCTCATCACGCCATAATCGTTGACAATAGACTTTCCCACGTTTAATTGTTCTCTTTTTCTAGAGTATCAGGGCCAGAGATCAGGTCTTTTTTTTTTTTTTTTAAAAAAAAACCTGACCGTCTCGGCACAGCCATATGTATCACGTGCGTCACAGGATTTCGGTCTACAGGGGTCTAGGGATCCTAATTTTCTGCTGCGACAAACCCCTAATTCTGCCTGCTTTACACTTCGAATTATGCGAATTTTTTTAAAATTATGCTACAGATTATGCGGATCAGATAGAAATATGCGAAATTTATTGTTATAAATTTTTATCGTTATCGTTATTGTAAGTATTGAACCCCCATCAGTAACTTACCAATAAAACCATAAAATCTGTGTAATATAAAATTACGAAAAGAGTCGTGTTTACAAAACTGTCTTTTGCGCTAAACAAAAAAATTCACTGCAAAATTTTAGTATAAGGCCACGCAAAGTTAATTTTTCGTTTTGCGACCTTTTTTTTTAAATTTCAATCATGCCAATTATTCCATTTTTGCTATTTAATTTTTTCTCCGGTGTCACCCGATGGTGACCTTAATTTTCTGGAATTACCCAAAAAAATCTAAAATTTTCTGGGTGTGAACATGAGCATATTAATTTACAGTAGATTAAAAAAAAAAAAATCCGACCAGCCAACTGAAATTTTGGAACACCATGTTATGCAAAACGAAAAATTAACTTTGTGTCCTAATATATGTTTCTTATTAAATTTTTATACTACTTTATTACTTACATCTTTCAAATCTGATAATTTATGAAATTTATGTTTCGTACAATCAAATGCTGCGTCCAATAGAAACTGGTGGGGAAATTGATAAACCCGATATTACTCGATCTTTAATTCCTGCCATTTATGCGCAGATTTGCTTTAGCTGTCGCATATGCTTCTGCATATGCTATCCGCGGTATCCCTACAGGGGTCACATTTCTGCCGGCGGACGTAAATATGATCGTCACGGGATTTGCTAACAACGTATAATATAATACGACCAGAAATACTTCAAGATTACGATAACAAAAGCAAAAGCTACGTTAGGATAAAAAAAAAACCTCAAGGTTAATCGTAGATATCGAATATTGAAAACTTTATTTAGCATGAATCTAAACGTGTTTTGTGTCATAGTTAATTTTATCTTTGAATAAGGTGGAATTACGAAAAGGGTGCTAGTTAACAATAAAACAGGACGTAGTAATAGTGCACATGCGTGGTATTGAAATCGTTACGGATTGAATTCGAATTTACCAATTCGGATTATAAATCGGATTAAACTGGATACATGAAAGAGAATCCGAATCTAATCCGGATTGCTTTTTTAAAATAGGATCGAAGCTCTACTATACTATTATTCCTGCTTCACCTCAAGTTTTTTACCAATTCGGATTATAAATCGGATTAAACTGGATACATGAAAGAGAATCCGAATCTAATCCGGATTGCTTTTTTAAAATAGGATCGAAGCTCTACTATACTATTATTCCTGCTTCACCTCAAGTTTTCCCTGCTTCACCTCAAGTTTTTCCTGCTTCACCTTAGACTTTATTGGGGCGGAGGTTACAAGTTGTTTAATTCGTGTTGGGATATATTCGTTGCAAGTTGTTTTCATAAAATCATCAGCTGTAGTAGCAACTTCATCTTCCTCAATAACTTTTCGTTTTTTTGAAGCTTCTAACTTGATGGGGGTCAACCATGGCGCATTAACAGGACTTACTTTGTCCTTGACCAGTTGATAAATTTCATCAAATTCCGGCGTATTCATCTTTATATAACAAAAAAAAAATCTCAGTATATGTCATCTCATTGAATTATAAAATAGGATTTTTACCTTTACACCAATACACGATACTCTCCTTACACGAAGTATGTTCCCAATTAATTCCTCAGCACCAGGGGGTAAGGGAACGAGTAATACATCTTTAGCCATGAAAGACATGATTGGTAGATGCGCACATAAATTTTGTGGCGATATGTCAGCTTTACAAACAAAAATCATTCGTAGGGGTTCACTCTGTTTCACAATGGGCGAAGAGTACTGAAGTTGATCCTTAGGATTTGTTGAAATTGGTTTAGTTTCAGAATTAATAGATCGTTCAAGACGTCTCGTAACATCGTTAATTCCAATTACAATGCATGAGGTCTTCTTATCAACGCTCACAACTGACAAAATGCTAAACGAAACGGTTCAATATATCAAATAGAATTATGTTGAATAGAGCTTGGACCCGTCAACTATACATGTTGGCAAAATCCCAAATTACTATAGTTTGGGATTTGTCCGCGCCCAAATCCCAAATACATCCCAAATTAATTTTTCAAAAACTTTATTAATAATCTTTGTTTAAACAAATAGTAGATATTCTTATTGTTATAGATAACATATTTGCAAAATTTTAGGCCTACTTTTTTGATTTAATTTTTTACAAATAACAATTATTTTTTTTGAATTTGGGATTTGTCCGTGTTTTGCCAGCAAGTATACCCGTCAACCGCATATCCAGATATGCACACAGATAACCGTATACATGTTGGCAAAATCCCAAATTACTATAGTTTGGGATTTGTCCGCGCCCAAATCCCAAATACATCCCAAATCAATTTCTCAAAAACTTTATTAATAACATATTTGCAAAATTTTAGGCCTACTTTTTTGATTTAATCTTTTACAAATAGCAATTGTTTTTTTTTGAATTTGGGATTTGTCCGTGTTTTGCCAGCAATTATAGATAACTGTGCATTCGGATGCCATAAATGTCTCACGGATAACAACCCTTATCCGCCAGTTTCCAAAAGGATAACCTACAAGTATCTGCAGATATCTGTGGGTATTCACGAATACCCGTGGGTAGATACGTACTATTGATTTCACCACAACGGCGGGAATAAGGGGTAAATCCTTGGTCATATGGAGGCCCGAAGGGCCTCCAGCAGGCCGAAGATCTACCGGGTTATTTCCCGTAGCGGCGAAATAATGGTATTATTTCTTCGTTTGATATGATGTCATGACTGGAATCACTACTTTGATCAATAAAAAAATCGAGTTTCTAGCAATGCTTGTTATTTCCCCGGAAGTCCGGGGAAATAACAAGCAAATAACAAGCATTGCTAGATACTAGATTTTTTACTGATTAATGTAGCGATTATAAGTGTAAACCCCGTCATGCGATCATATAGAAACATGGAATAATTTATTTTTTCTGATCGACTAATTTTCCAACCAATTTACAAAAAATTTAGTGTCAATAATAACTTATGAAACGATTTCAATCAATACAATAATACTTACACACATTGATTAATTAATCCTTTATGCAATCCGTATCCTTATTTCACTGCCCATTTTTGAATCGTTGTGTCTAGATCATCTATCAGATACTATGTTTTGTGCAACCTTTATTCAACGGTTTATTTATTTTAGTCGAGATGTGCTAATGCTAAAACCTTGTAGTGATTATTAACAGATGAATAAATTAAAATCAGCGGCAAATGTATATAATACTACAGGGCTTTAGCGCATCTTTGGTATAGTATTTTCGTTAAATTAATAAGTATCGATATTTATGAATTAAATAGCATAATTAATAATATTCGTTATATCTATAATTTTGTATTTTATATACCTATTTTGTCATCACGATATCCGAAGTTATCCGGTTTATCCGGATATCCGTGGACTATCTGGTTATCCGTAAGGGTTATCCAGTTTTTTATAGAATTTATCCGGTTATCTGCAAATTAAATGTTAGCAGTTATCCGGATTCAACTTTTGTAAAAAGGATACCCCTAAACAGATAAACAGATATCCGGGTCCAAGCTCTAATGTTGAATATTTCAAATTTGTGAAAAGTGTCTTACTTGCAGAGCTCTTTCAATATAATATATTGATCTTCTGAGGACACTTCAGGCCTAATCAGTTGATGTTTAAAAATGTTTTTATCGCGAGTTAAAAATATAAAAAAGTATTATTCATTTTATTAACTTACCAATTTACAGTATAAGGAGAATTTAATACTGCTTTAAATACAGTTTTCCGGTTTTTTTCTTTCGATCGAAAAGTGGTACCAGTATGCGTAATCGCTTTTTTCTTTCCCTTAGTTATTTGTTGTGACATAACTATAAAGGTAATTGATTTTTAAAAAGTCTGTTTACATTTGTTATTTATATCTTTTAAAGAGTAGTACAACTGATCCCACGATCTGATTGGATTAACAAACAATATCTCTCGCTTATCGTTATCGTTATTACCTACCAGGGACCCGGAAAATTTTGGTTTGGAAATTGCAAAAATTTATTTGGACGTTTGGATAAAATCCTCGAATATTTGGAATTATTTGGATTATTTTTCATCAAAAAAGCTCTGTTGACTAATCAAAAAACATGATTCCATGTAACCATAACTACATATGGGCCTCCAATCAATTATATCACATTATGTGATAATTGGATATAAACATAATAGCGTTTATTCGTAGGATAATTTATATACATTTATATAAACATAATAGCGTATTCGTAGGATAATTTATACACATTTTTTTTAAATCATATATCCGTTATATTTCTTATATATGAAAAGCAAGAATTTATTTAAAAGATTTTGTGAAGTCTATTTGAAAAAAACATAAGTTTCTATATTGTTTCGAAATTGGCTTCAAAATAATATTTTTACAAAGAATATTTCACTTCACATCAAAAATATTTGTTTCATAATGAAAGTGTTCGAAATTTTGTTTCTATGTCTTCTATGTAATTCTTATACTTAGCGCAATAATTTAAAAGTTTTGTAAAAATAGTGTTCTGTTAGTACGAAGGTTCTAAAAAGAAAAAAAATAAACAAAGGACAGAAAACCTGATATAAAACTTTATTTAAGAGCTAATATTTTTAGTTTCAATACCTTTCGATCATTTCTGCCTGTTTCTACTCATTTCTACTCATTTCAACAAAAACCCATCCAAAACCCATCCATAAATCGCGATTGCGAGTAGATTCAAGAGAGAGATAATAGTTTATGATTGGTTTAGAAATCATCTGATCAGCGACAGGGACGATGATATGTTGTGTTTCACAAAAAATATCACAAAAATCACAAAATTTTGTGAAAATCACAAAATTTGTGTAGTTCCTCCACAAAATTTCACAAAATTCGATAAATTGGCATGTTTTCACATAGTTCCGCCACAAAATTTCACAAAATTCGATAGATTGGCATGTTTTCACATAATTTCATGGAAGGTCCCCGAAATTCCTGGTCGGAATGCATCGGAATCCTGGTTGGTAGGGCCGGATTTTACCCAGGATTACTAAAAATTTTACTAATAAAATCGTATAAGTGAAAAGTGCCCAGCTCTATAGAACTTACTAACTAGTAGGGCTAAATGCCGACCTAAACAATTACCTATGATGTATTTTAACCAGGATTGAATTATTATCATTATAGAAATTTTTTATATAGAACTTTGAGGGTTTTAATCTATTTTATATAGCAATAGCTTTTTTTCATTCTTTATATAGAACTTTTTACAGTACAAATAAAAAATATTTTATCCGTCGTCGCAAAATTTTATAAAAATTAAATTAACTCTCAAAATCGCTTCAAATTGATCCACAACAAATCACTTTATATTGCACAAAATTGCACAAAATTGATCACAAAAAATCACAAAATTTACCTGTCCCTGATCAGCGATATTGATTTTTAATGTAGGACAAATTCGCAACAATCACAAATTTTACGTAAAACGAATTTATTTGATTGGCGCAAATTTTGAAGACCCTACAATCCATGCTTAGATAATTTTTAGTAGGGATTTTTTTTGTTTGTGTTTAAAAAAAATACTATACTGTGTAAATTAACTCTTGTACTTTTGCGAAAGAACTGGCAAAATTATAAGTGTAAACTTGATGAGCATAGTGTTTCGATCCTAAATCCGAAATCTGGAAATTCAGATATCCAGGTTAGAGGTTTTTACTAGGATTGGTCAAAAGAATGGACCTAAGGATGTATCGTAAGCTTTATACATAATCTAATGCGGATTCAATCCGGATTTGATAGAATCCGGATGGCCTGTCAAAATTAGGATCGAAACACTAGTAGCACATTTTTATTGTATGTATTTTTATTGGTCAGAGATCACGTATACTGCAGTACTGGAAAATCGGTCAAAATGCAAAAATTTGGAAATATCAAAATTAGGCTCCAAAATTTTCCGGGTCCCTGTTACCTACGTTTATATTTCAAGATGCGTAAACCAAAAGATAGTTTTAAGAGGGCTTTAATTCGCATGTCATGGAGCAAAAAGAATCTATATTTTATTTACAATCGCGGAAGTCGTTTGCCAAAAATGCATAATCGTTCACTCTTCCAACAAAATTGGCAAGCAAAAAAAGAAACACGCGGTTATCATGGTGTTCAATTGACTGAACGACAGTTCAAAAGGATATTTGAACCACGTTTACCAACGACAAACATCCGCCTGGATAATAAGGGAACTACTGAAAGCAAACATCCTCATATTGCAGCTTTAACTTACGCGAATTTAGAAAGAAGATTAGATTTTATTATATTTAGAAGTTGTTTTGCTAATAGTATTTGGGCAGCTAGACAATTGGTGGTTCATGGTAAGGTTACCGTTAATGGAAAAAAGGTAAGAAAGTGCGACTTTTTTTTCATTTGTTACTGTAAAACTAGACATTAATATACATACATATTTCTTAGATATGCGCTCCGTCGCACCTAGCTTCTGATGGAGATGTTATCTCTGTTAACCCATCTTCTATAATTCTTCTCGCTGAACCCATGACACCGAATGGTCTTACTTTCAAGCCCATTCCTTATATGCAACCATTCTTATTTATACCAGAATATTTAGAAGTTAATTTTAATACATGTTCTGTTGTATTTTTACGCGATCCTATCTCGAGACCTGGAAGGTGTGAGATTCCATCACCATACCCACCAGAGTACCATGCTTTAGCTCATGAGTATTATACAAAAATAGTTAAGAAAAAGAAGGGTGTACGACAAAGGCGTCTGATTCCTATCGAGGATAAATTCAAGATTAATTTTGACTAAAGAACTTAAACAAACTATATAATTTTATTTTTATGAAATGAATTTTAGATACTGTAGCGTAAAAAAATTTTGCAAAGATTCCTAAATCACATGTTAATTTTGTTGTACATGTTACATAACTGTTACATATCGACATTTTGATATACGTAATAACATCTGGTTATATCGACATTTTTTAAAAATTTGGACATATATACTTAATATGAAAATTCCTCTGGTTAAACCGATAGACGGATAACTTAGTGACGCGACAAAAATTCAACAGATGTAGGACTAGAGTTAAGGACAGTGTCATAATAATACTTTTAACTAAAGCATAGAAGCCAATTTCAAATTTTTCGTATTGTAAGCAATCTTTTCGTTAACAAATTTGATTATTTTGGTGGTGCCATTAAATCATTGATGTGAAACAGCTATTATATGTGATAAGCTCAATAGAAAAAATCCAACAGCCTAATGTCAGATGGACAAATTTTGTTACCGTAATTGGGGGTCGTCTAAAGCCATGTACCCACGTGACATTTTCGTGTAAATCAACCAAACGGAGTCGCGAAATTTTGTTTACACGGATCAGCCCGAAGAAGTCAAAAAACAAAAAAACCGCAAGAACATAAAAACGGCATTCTAAACCTATCTTGGGCCATTAATAAAAAATGTCGGGAAGGTAATTTTACCTATATTGGTCCTAACCCTAACCCCGACCCTAATGCTAAACAGACTCTGATACGAATTTTAACTAAAATTTCAAAAAATCACGTGGGTACATGGCTTTAGCCATCCCCCGTAATTGGACAAAAATTGTTAGGTTAGTTTAGGACATGAACCTCTAACCAGAAAAATTTCTACATAGTCTCGTGATTTTTATTATACATTAACAGTTAATGATGTCCTTTAACTGGTCAATCAAATTTATTTCAAGCCGGATAGAATAGATAGATATATTAGATATATTGATATCGATATGTACTAGGTAAATGCGCAGCATTGTATGTCTGGAGCCAATATTTAATATATACCTATATGTTCTATATATTTATAGGTTGTTTCATAAAGAATTGTACATCGATTTGATTTTTTTGAAATATTGTTATAGTAAAATAAATTTTTTTATATTAAATAATTTTAAAAAAAATTAAATTAAAAACTCTAGAATATTTTATTTTTTTGATTTATATTTTTTAAAAAAATTTCAAAGTTGGTCGATTTTTAAAAAATAAAAAAAAAAAGCTAGGTTTTAATTTTGTTTCTAAATTTTAAAAAGCTTAAGCCAATATTTGTTAATAATAATTGCAAACAGTTTCATATAGTTTTCAAGAATCAATATATAAAAAGTTTTTATGTAAAATAAAAGTTACCAATTTAAAATATACAAAAAATTAGGTTACGATTCTGCAATTCGGGTGGGTCATTAAAGAATTCTTAGAAATTTCTAGCAAATATCTATATAAAACTTTATCGGTCAGAGTATACGTCACACGATAGCATTATAGCTAAAAATAATTGTCGTTGTTCATTCCAGTTGTTCTTTTTCTTTCGCTACGGTGTTATCGGCGTTGATGTCTGTGTTTCTTTTTTGCCATGGTCGTTAGTGTCGTTCGGCTATTGGTGATGGACGAACACAAAGCGATTAGAAATAAGCATAAAGCATTCGAACATCAATGGAAATCCTACCGGTTCCACGCCTTGAAATTTGTTATAAGAAAGGTATGGGCAATATTGTCTTGTTCAATGGTTTGTTTGATATTGGACATCCAAGATCAAATAATTTTGATTGGACATGGACGTTCAATTCCAATTGTTTTGACCTTACTGGTACTTACTTTCGACATATCAATTTATTTAGGATTAGAATGTCACTGGGTATCAGCAATTACATGATGTTTATGCTGTATGCAAAACAAGGAAGTTTCCAAAAATTACTAGCTAATTTTATAGATAACTTATATATGGCTTGAAACAATTCACAAAGCCAAATTAGTGCATAAAAGATTTCATTCCGGAAATACAGTTAACTAAGGTATGTCAGCTCTTCTGATTTTGGCTTATGTAAACCAGTGTCACAAGGCTTAAATTACAAAGTATTTTTCGGTGTGCTTTTCTATATTTCTCCAGAGGTATTTATATACAAATGGGAAGGAATACGCTCAAAAAATCTGATACCTAATCTTTCGAAATAGTTAAGTTAAAGTTTTATTGGATATCATTCGTATCACAATAATCCACATGATAGAGTGAAAAAGGAGCATTTGAACTCTGATGAAGTCGGTAACTCCGGGAGAAATACGAAACGAATGGTACTTAAGATGCTGAAACCACAATTCTGATAGGCGAAGTGATCTTGAGATTGTGAGCGATACGGAATTGATGAAAGATGTGCATATGAGGAGAACGGATAGAGATCATACCAAGTGGTGCGAATTTGGTTATACAGCATTGTCAAAATGAGATAAACGCAGAAAAGAACTCAAGACATTCATCAAATATCAAAATTCTGAAGGGACGGACCATGTCATCAGAGAACGTGAGATCTTGGTTACTGTTACGGAAACGGATGGTCAAAGAGAGTGAAAAGACAACAGAGAAGTTTTTGAAAAATTGTTTCTATTAGATCATTTTCAAATGAATTTGTTGTCACGGATGATCTCGAAATCGAATGATGATGAAATTTGGACCTAATTTAATGTGAAATTTTAGAATTTTTTATGGTGTTGTTATCCTAGCTTTTTTTTTTTTAGTGTTAGGTTAAAATTTAGGGTTAGAGTTGCTTAGAAAAGAATTTCAGTAGGGTTTATATTTTCAAAAGGAGACCCAAATTTCACCATAATCTGGTTTCACGATCATTCGCGACATTTATTAATATAGTTAACTCCCTTTGCAGTAATTAAGAAAATTTCTTAATTTTTAGACAAAAATTAGAATATTATTATTTAAATTAGTCACGGGACCGCCAAATTTTTGCGCCATCATTATTTCACTTGAATAATTCATTGGCCAATTCATTTTCGTGATGTAGCATGATAGTTAGATTCGGGACATAGCATGATATATAGTTAGATTTAGAATGTAGTACAGTAGTTAGAACAGAACATAGCATAGTAATTAGGATGTAGCACTGTAAGATTATATTTGTTATTAATTGTTCTATTTTTTTTAAATAAATATAAAGAATATTATTAAGTATTGTCAAGTACATATATACAGTACGTATACGTATTAATATATACAATTTTCTCGTGATCGTGGTTGGCCAATAAAATTATGTAATTCAACATACTGCGCCAAAATATGGCATTTTTTAAAATGCTAAAACTTTTATTTTTTTAAAAAACCGACCAATAATTTTATATTCAGGACTGAGCTCTACGAAGTTAACGGTCAGGTTTTTAAAAAAATTCTTATATAGAAAGTTATAACAATTCGAAAAATGGACAAATTTTAAGTCTTTATAGAAGAATTTTTTTTTAAAAAACTGACCATTAACTTTATAGAGCTCTGATCGGTTTTTTTTTAAATGTTTTAAAAATGTGCAGTATGTCGAAATACATTAATTTTTATTGGCCAACCACGATCACAAGAAAATTGCGTGATTGTCGAGTATAGGCTTCCGACACCATACCACAAAAAAATTTAATAGCGATGTTTATTCTAATGTATATGCTTTATTTAAAAGTTTGAAATATATACAATTTAAGAAACAAGTAATATAAAAAAAAAAAGTGAATAGAGTCCCAACTCCGTTCTATCCTATCCTAACCACCCATTTGGTGTTAGGTCTATCGTTTTATACCCGTGTGCAAAAAAAAATTTTTTTAATTATATCCGTGTGTAAAATTTATATCCGTGTGTAAAATTGATACCCGTGTGAAAAAAAAATTGTTTTTTTAATTATACCACGTGTGTAAAATTGATACCCGTGTGCAAGATTTGATAATTTTTTTAATTTTTTTTTTTTTTAAAAAAATGTTTTTTTTCCAGATATAAATAAATCTTTGGGAACCCTCGTTAAGGGAATCTTCAGTAGGAAACCTTCAGCGGAGGAACCTTCATTGGGTAGGTTTTCGTGAGGAGAAACTTGAGAACTTCTGTTGGGAGAACCTTCGTGGTGGATGTTGTGCATTAAATGTATAAAATACTGTTTATTGTATATTTTAATAATGCTCTCCATTTTTTTAATCCTGTAATCGGAAAGCAAATCACCTTAATATTAGGGTTGGGGGCACGGTAAAAATTTTGGGCCCCTAGGGGGCATGCCTCGGGCTGAGGCATGCCCTTTCTTATTGTGCCCCGGGCATGCCCCCTATATATAAATCATATGATATGTAGTATAGCAAGCTTTAATTCTGATTGGTAAATTACTAAATTATTATCATATATTGTACTGTACTATATATATTATTTGCTTTGAAATACACTTTTTGTCTTATAGATTAAATATTCCATATAATTATAGATTATTTAACAAAGTTTTAAAAGCTACAATATATTAGATATAGAGTATATATAGGATTTATATAATTATATGCTATGTTCTTTACTTTTTATACTCCATGTACATATATTACTTTATTGATAGTTAACAATTTTTTAATTCATTTATGTTATTTTATTTTTTATTTTGTTATTAAATATAATATGTATTGATTGATAAATAAATTCAAGTTTTTTTTTTTTTCAAAAACTCTCTCCGCTAATCAACTTTTCCAAATCTGGCAGAAAGAAAAAAAGCTGAAAACGAGATAAATAACTTAGGAAACAGCCAAAAACTCTCTAAGGAAAAAAAAGGACAAGCAAAAATAATATAGAGTTTGCTAGTACAACTTAAAAGAAAAAGAACAATACTAGCTGACAAACCTAGATCACTAAAACAACAAACAAACAAAACAATCGCATGATCTGTATAAACAACAAAACAATAAATGAAGTAAACAAACTGAAAATAAACAAACTTGTCACGTGCGCAGCAAATCAAATCTTGTGTACCAAATATTGTGATAATCGATGAACAGAATGCAAGTTCCAGAATGGAAGGTTGGATTTCTTAAGAAGGGGTGCCAAGCTATAAAGTATGGTAGTACAGGTTGTTTAGACTTATTAAAAAGAGAATGTGTAAGAACATAGATAGTAGACCAAGAATTAGCAAAAGCCATACAAACCATTACAGCGGAAGAAATTTGTATTATAAGGCATTTTTTGAAATGCTATACAAAACTATCAGAAAAGCAACTCGGTGAAATTCAAAGAAAGGAGTCGAAGGAAAGTGTTGATTCTACAGAAGCAAAAAATCAGGCTAGGATAGAAACTCTCCTTCAGCTAGAGTGTGGAACGATAGATTATGGAACTCAAGCCTTGGAAGATGAGCTTAAGCTCAAATATGAAATCGAAGATGGAAATCAGGTTCAACAATTAGAGAAACCAGAGAATCCAGAGGAAGACGTAATGATGTCGTTAGAAGACAAAGAATTTCAAGTAAATGTGGACCAAAACAAGGAAGAAAACAACGTTACTCAGTATAAACAAGAGGCTTTAGGTATGCAAGAAACCTATACGATTTGGGATGTTCCACTCAAAAATGGCAATGTATCAATCAAAAAACTAATGGGTCGCTATGGAAAAGTTAAGAATATTACTTGGACAACAAATAAGTTCAATAAAACAGCAGTTGTGGATTTAACACTCAAAAACCAAAGATACAAGAATATACTCGAGAATACATGGGCACTTCCAATAGGTAGATGGCTTACTAGAATCTCGAAGGGTATAAAGCAAGAAAAGATCATGGAAGAAAGAAAGTCATTTAGAGCAGTATTAGGTGGTATTCCAAGAAATACGATGGAGGTCTTATTATTCAGACAACTAAAACAAGTCAAAGCAAAAACAATCTTTATACCAGTAAATAGTAATGGTAATCCGAGGGGGTCAGCTTTTGTATACTTTGATTGTAAAGAGGATCTTGAGAAAGCGGTCCTAACTCAAGTCAATTATGGAAGTAACTCTCTCTTTTGGAAAGAAACCGGTAAAAAATACGTATTAAACTTGAGAAATGAAAGTGATAGACAGATTAATGAAAGTAGAGAATTTTATGGAAAAAAGAAGTACGCTACTTTGGCGGAAGAACAAGAAAGTATAGTAGGAATAGATAACCTCACCAAACCCAGAAAGAAAGTGCCACTAGAAGCTAGATCGAGGAGCCATTCTCGCGAAAACAGAAAAGGAAAGAATGTATTAAGAGAAACGCAATATAGTAACAAAAGTGCAATAGCAGAAACAGGATTTACAAAAGAAAATGTACATTGTGCACCCTCCCGAAGCACCAAATTTGAGGAAAAAAGTATTCTAGAAGAAATTCTGAGACGTCTTAATAGAATTGAAGAAAAACAAGGGCTGGAAAGGCCCTGTCGCTCCTGAAGGGCGCCCCAGTTGTAATAGAGAATGGTGCAACTTCTAAGGGGTGTAAGGATGTTGCACCATTTGGTGGGGTTCAGGAAAGGAGCATAGGGGTTGCGTTTCATAATATTAATGGACTTAAAACACAATTTCATAGAGTAGATTTTTTAGTTTCATGGGCTATTGAGGAAAAAGTAGATATAATTGGAATAGCAGAAACGAATTTGGGTGAAAGAGAGGCGAAGTTTATAGCAAAAGATCTGGGCAATTTTAGAAGTTTTTGGTCGAGTGCATCACCTGACAAACTCAAAGGGTCAGGCGTAGGACTTTTGATACACAGGAACATTGAGCAACATATAGGGAAAATAGAACGATTTAATGAATATTTAATGTGTGCATATATTTTCTTTAAAAAGTGTAAACTACTAATAATTGTAGCTTACATACCTCCAAGTGATGAGACATGTGCAACAATGGTTATCGGAAAAATCCAAGAAATAGTTAATAAAAATGAGAAGACCTGGCAAATCGTTATAATGGGGGACTTTAATCGTATACCCAACAAACTATTGGATAAGTCCTCACAAACAACAAACCTCAAACGTTGTTCTCTTTTCACATGGATGGAAAAGAAATCCTTTGTAGATGCTTTCAGAAGGCTAAATCCCAGGGCCAGAAAGTACACTTGGAGTAACGGTCATACAAGTACAAGGATAGACCAAATATGGTTGTCAGAAAACTTAATGAGCAAGGCTTTAAAAGCAGATATCATCGAAATGGGAACAGTAACAGGTAGTGATCATGAATTGCCCATAGTTGAAATTCTTTTGGATCGCAGTAATTGCGCAGACTCAAAGTGCAGAGCAGGGCAAACTTCCTCATCACGAATGGTTTGGAAGCTTGACAAGGCAACGAAGGAAAATTGGGACAATTACAGAACGGCGCTATGGAATAAGATCAAAAAGAATTTGCCACAATGGCTACTAAAGGATGAACAAACCGAAGAGTCATATCAGGTACCTGAGCAAAGAGTCTGCATAGATCAATTATGGGACATAATCGAGGCTGCAATTTGGAAGGCAGCAATAGAAACATTGCCAAAGAAAAAAATTCAAAATAAAAAGAATTCTGTCAAAAAGGATAAGGAGTCGTCTACCAAAAAAGTGGCCAAAGAGTTTGGCAGATTAATCAAAAGTGTTGCAAACAACAAGAATGCGCATCACATGATCAGCAGCTGGAATAATAAAATCAAAAGTATTAATTCCAGTGCAGGTACGGGGATACCAAATATCAATCTGGAACATGTTGATATTTGGCTTAATAGTGCATCTTTGTGGTGGAAAGCAATAGAAGGCAAATTGATTAGTGAAGAAAAATTGCATAGAGAAAAGGAAATCAAAAAGTACGTGCAAAAAAGATGCGAAATGATTGTAGATGAGCAGAAGAAAATGCTAAGAAGTCTTCTCGAAAGGCCATTTAATAAGGTAGTTTTGGACCGAATATTAATCAAGGAGAATGATGAATATGAGTTAATCTCCGAACCCAGTGAAGTTCTATCCAAGACCAACAAGCATTTTAAGGAACAGTTCAGAAGAAGGAATCCTCGACTAGACCTACTGAACGAAGAGTGGAGAAGTATTTATCAACCACTAAGTGGGATTCAAGAAGAATGGTATGAGCCGGTTCTGTTACCGGTAGAGTTAGAGGAATGGCTCTTAATGCTTAATGAGGTTAGAACAAATTCGGCACCAGGGGTATCCAATATTACTTACGAGTTAATTAAACAAGCGGATCTTCGAGTGCATACAGCTTTCAAAAATTTTGCAAATATTTGTCTTGTGCAAGGAAATATTCCAAACAAATGGAAAGTCGCACAAATTTATACGATTCCGAAGGGGGAAGATTGGGGTTTTGAGTTGAATAGGGTGAGACCAATCGCATTATTGGAAGCCTTCCGTAAGTGCGTAACAAGAATCATAACAAAGAGATTAAGTGCGATAATTAAAGACAAGAACATTTTGCAAGGACCTAATTTTGCAGGTCTACCAGAAAATTCAACAGAGGAGCCTATTCATATCTTAAACTCGTTCCTCGAAGAGGCCCATGAGAAAAAGAAGGAAATGTGGCTCCTTTTCCAAGATATGAAGAAGGCGTTTGATTCTGTTAGTCTTGTGATGCTTGAAAAATCGATGCGGAGAATAAGGCTTCCAGGAACTGTAATTAATTTTGTAATTAACCTATTCAGTAAGAGGCGTATGCAAGTAATAACGGATTACGGCCTTACAGAAGAGTTCGTAGCTGAGGACGGTATCGACCAAGGCGAGGTTATCTCTCCCTTGGTGTGGAGAATTTTTTACGATCCTCTGTTAGTTAGGGTCCAGAAGGACAAGTCCCTGGGCTATACTGCTGAAGTAAATAGTTTCAAGGCAAACATAGACAAGGAAAGAGGATTAAACATGCGGCAGGCTGTTCTAGCATATGCCGATGACACAACATGGATTGCATGCTCAAAGGAGCAATTAGAAAGAACAATTAATATTGCAGAGCAGTTCTTCCAAATTAATGACATCGAAATTAATGGCAGCAAGTCCAAGCTGGTAATAATCAACTCGAAGCTTCCAAAGGAAGAAAGTTGTGTCTTTTTCTGCAAAACGAAATTATTTGCAGAACCAAAATTATATGATGTAAAATTCCTGGGTATATACTTGCACACATCCAAGGATTTAGCTAATATTAAAAGGAAAGTAAAGAAGATTGTTGGATTGTTTACGCATGTATTAGAAAAGAAAAAGGTGACAGCTAGTCAGCTAAGCTATATAAACAATCAGGTGCTTCTTCCAAAATTAGAATATATTTTACAGGCCACAGCCCTATCAGAAAAGGACCTAGAAAATATACACCAGCCAATAATCCGCCTATGTAAAAAAAAGTTAGGCATAGCACAAACCGCACCAAATGATATAATATTTCACGGAGGTATTCTGGGTTTCAAATCCTTGGCAAGCTCTTTGTTGGCTAAGCAGGCGACGAGTCTCTTAAAAAGGCTAAACAGTAATGAAGGTTTAGAAAGCCTGGCAGAGCTAAGAATAAAACAAGGTGCAATCAAGGCGGGTATTTTGCAGGATGTACGTAGTGTGCCTTTTGATGCGTGGCATGCTACTCTCTGGAAGGGAAATCTTTCATGCAATGTGATTGAAAAATGCAAATTAATCAACTTAAAGTTCGAAACCCAAAGTATTCAGAACGAGGTGTATAACAAAGAGGTTGCGATTGTAAGTTTTCTGGATGAAAGAGCGATAAAGAACTCGATGAACACAAGGGTTAGTCTGGAGTTGGTATCACTGAACCAGTTAATAGACCCGACAGGCACAAGTTTGATGTCATGGCAGCAAGTCAGAGGTATAAGGGAAAGAAGCATGAGGGGAAAGACACCTGATTGGTTCAGCAGGATCGAAGAAAGGGTTATGATAAACAAGTCCTCAAGAGAGCTTAAAAGGGAATACCGACTAGAAGGTGAAAGTAGTAAGCTTTCGTCACCAAGAAGGAAAAAAGTTCGTAATGATAAAAGGTGCAAGGATTGGGTAGTAGTAAGAAAGGAAAATTCAACTACACACGTTCTGGGACGCATTAGCAAAAAGTTCACGCGCAAAGCCATAGTAGAGCATTGGGTCAAAACCCAAAAAGCGAAAGGTGCAGTTAGAATAAATAGGTGTAAAGGCTGTGCTTTAAATAAAGATGGAAAAGAGAATGATTGCCAATTCTCAATAGAAAGGAAAGAGTGTATTAGCAGAATAGTTGGCATAGTCAAAAAGGAGAATGACTGGTTAATGTCATTTCCTTTGAGCTATTATAGGTATGCGGCTTATGAAAATGCACCTAAAGATCAAAATAGTACAGAAAGATTAGCTATGGCGGTAGAAGTTAACAGAATAGAATTTGAAATAATTAAAAAACAAGGGTTAAGTAGTAAAATTACGAATTTACTATTAGGTATGGTTGGAAAAAATATACAGGAGAAAAGATCAGATTATGTCTTTTATACTGATGGTTCTTGGTATAAGGAGAAAAAAGGTATTGAAGATAGAATGGGTTCTGCTTGGGTACAAGTAGATAAAGAGGAGGAGACGGTAAATTTGTTAGGGAAAATCAGGGTGGCCGATTGGCCTTCATCGACGAGATCTGAATTGGTTGCAATTCTTTGTGCGCTGTTAGTAGTTAAAGTAGATTCTGTAGTTGTAGTTAAGACAGATAGTTTAGCAGCGATTAGTAGTATTGAGAATGTGTTCAGGTCACGAAGTTTCAAGAAGAGCCTTAAATTGAAAAACAGGTCAATTCTTAACAAGATTTATGAGGTAGTCCAAGTCAAAAATCTCTCCTTAGAGCTTTGTAAAGTGAAGGCTCACAGTGGTATAGTATGGAACGAACTTGCAGACAGGTTAGCAAAAGAAGTGGTGCATTTAGAAGAAGACTGGAAGTTGATACCTACCAATCCCACACGTTGGAATGCATCTCTGTGGTGGAATGGAAAACATATCGACACCTGTCCGCATAAGTTTATTTTGCGGTTAAAGAGAAGAGCTGTCGAGGGAAGATGCCTTTTTTCGAGTAAAAGTCTAGTAGCAGAATATAATCATAATAGTGATAAGCTAGACTGGGCCTACAGATGGGCAAGGCTAAAGGAATTGGGAGGAGTCAGATGTAGAGGAATGGAAAGCAGTTTCAAATTAATACTATGAATCAAAGGAATGTTCCAACTTCTCCCAACACTGAATGAGTTGCATGCCCGTAAACCTTGGTTGTATAAGTCACCAAATTGCATTTTGTACAAGGAGAAGACTAAGGAAACTATGAAACATTTAATTCGGTGTAGTTTTGCAGAGAATTTTTGGCAGAAGACGGAAAACACAGCACTGAGTGCTGCATGGGCAGTACTCTCGGACGAAGCAAGTTTCCTGTTAAGTGTTTGGGAATTAAGTGAAATTCTGTTAAGTGATAGTAAAGAAGTTCGCTTCAAGGAAAGAGAAGTTTATTTAAGTGGTCTTGTAGAAAGAGAGAATATCGAGTTATTTTACAAGAAGGGACTGTCTAGAAAGGACACCAAAACTTGTATAGATGCATTTTTGTATGTAGTACAGGAGGGTTTCTATCGTGTTATTTGGAAGAAGAGATGCAATGAAGTCATCAAATGGGAAAAAGGTGCCGGTATAGAGAGATATTTGAAAAGAAAACGTAAGGTTTTTGAAGTTCGAAACAAGGAGCCACG
>QKWP01000937.1:41467-68431 GCA_003550325.1 Gigaspora rosea
ATTTATTAGAATTACCCATATCTGCAGATTTTAAAAATAAATAAATACTTTATCGTTATGTTCATTCTTTTCTACTCCAATTCCATCTCAATAATAATTTATTCCACTCACATACCCTATTCCAGCAAATTTTTGGGAATAAAGGAATGTCTTAAGTTCATCCTTTTCAATTCCGATTTCCTTTCATAACAACCTCCAACATTACATGTCTGCAGATTTGTTAAAAATGAACGCCTTATGTTCATCTTTACAACTCTGATCCTTATATTCGTCATTTTCAATCTCAATTCTTTTTTTGATGACAACAGCCAACACTACATGTTCTACCAATCTGCCCATCTCTGCAAACTTTTGATAATAATGTTCGTCCTTTCCAACTCAGATCAGTAATATTTCACCGACAATCACTTCGTAGACACCACATTTCGCCGACAATTTATTTCACCGAAGCTCATTTCATCAAGTTTTTTTTTTTATAAATTACACTAACTTTAACTCTAATTCTAGACTGACCCTAATGATATTGACCAGAATTACTTTGTCTGTAAAACGATCTTCGATGAATAAATGTCGGTGAAATGTGGTGTCTACGAAGTGATTGTCGGTGAAATAATACGGGATCCTTAATTCACCAACAATCACTTCGTAGACACCACATTTCACCGACATTTATTTCACCGAAGCTCATTTTACAGACAAAGTAATTCTGGTCAATATCATTAGGGTCAGAGTTAAAGTTAGTGTAATTTATAAAACAAAAACTTGTCGATGAAATGAGTTTCGGTGAAATGAACATAACTGTCGGTGAAATGAACATAATTGTCGGTGAAATGTGGTGTCTACAAAGTGATTGTCGGTGAAATAATACGGATCCAAAGATGGCATAAACATAGGAATGTGCATTAAAGCTAGAAGTTTAATAAATAACGGTAATTGCTCATCGTACAGATTCGCATAAACGCAGATCATTGTCGAAACTTCCTGAATTTTTCTTGCATCGTCCTATTCTGGTAATACAGTAATATCTACCAACCTGCCCATGCGATACATATCCCGAGTGATATTCAACTTACCTAGAACATTTTATATCGTAGAAAATTTTAAAAATTTTGTTTTTATTTATTTTTATTATATAAGCTTGAAAATATTTTATAAAAAATAAACTAAATATTTTATTTATATTATTTAAAACAAATTAATTATAAGTTTTATTAAATATATTATAAATAAATACGATGCGATGTATCAGACGATCAAATAACTCTGTTATTGTTTTCATCGATCAATTGAATGTGATTGGTTGTATATCACATGATTCGACCGGACAAACTGCTTGAATTGACAAACACATTTTTTTCACTTTGCTCAGACATATAGCATCCTCCGCTTTGCTCCGGACAATAAAATTATCCAATATCCAATTATATAGATTTTTGGGACAAGTTCAAAAGCAATAGCCAACTGAAGCTTCAGATTTCATGAAATAACTCTGATGTATTTCATTATGAAATTGATTCGTAAGAAATTTCGTCAATCGTCAAAATTGGTCAAACAAATGATAAAATAGTTTCACTGCCTCTAAACAAATTTTGACAGAGGTGTGGTATTCTTGGAGCGGGAAAGCTTGAATGATAAAAATAGTAAATTTAATAATTCGTCATAAATAAAATAGGCACGTACCAGAATAGATAATAAATTTTACGGAATACAGTGTCGGCAACACTCATTTTATGCGCTAAAGGGCTAGAGAATTCAACCTTTGAAATTCGAACTAAAATATTTTATACTTCATCTTTTACAAATAATAACAATAGCAAGGATGCCTCTAATTTAGATAGTATTCTAAGTTCTGTGCAATTAATACACAACATTGGAATCTGCTCTTAGGAAAATCTGTCAAGAAAATTTATACTATAAATATATCTAATATAAATTGTTTTTAAAAAAAGAAAATACTAAGTTTGATGAAGAGTGCCATTTTTGAGATATGGTATATCAAAAATCATAGATCTTAGCACATTGGTTTTCCAACATGAATATTCAGCATACAGTACTGTAAAATAAAAGATTATATAGCAGATAGTATATCAACTTATTAATCAGCACTTGTATTTACAAAATAAGCAAGATATATAGTAAAGTGTATATATTTACTTTATTTATATTAATATTTGTAGCTGTCTTGATTTATTTTTTACCTAATTATATAGTTTTTTGAAGTAAAAAATGGTGTTGATTTGCTAAACTAAAGAGTTACATTAAAATAGACATTATTATAAAAACATATCCTTATATTAAAAAAAAATTTTGAAATAAATTGCAAATAATAACTTAGCATACTTTTTTGATTTTTTTAATTTTAGCTAATGTATAAATTCATAAATTTATGCATAGAGAGAATCTTTTTGTTCTATGAGCCGATCTACAAATTATGAAAAAGGACAAAAATATAATATTTGATTTTTAAGTTTTTCAAGATACATGTAAATAGAAATTTTTATATATTGAACTTATACAAAAACAATTAAAAAACTAATGCTATATAGTATCTTTCTAGAAAGGATTGTTAAAAAAAAAAAGCAATTAAAGATTATTATTGATTTATAAAGTAAATAAATCAATATTGAATGCTATTTTAAAACTAAATTTAACCAAAAAACAAGTAAAAAAAACAAAAATTCCTTTTTTTGCAAATTTTTAGTATTTATAGCAAAATGTTATTAAAAGATCTAATAAATAACTTTATATTATTTTTCTGATAACAACCTACAAAATTGGCTTATACTGTATTAAAAAGTTAAAAGTTAGTAATAAAAATTTTTAAATATATTAGAAATATACAATATATGTTAGTTTTTTGAATATCAAAAGATCTAATATGTTATTTTAATAGAAAATATATAAAGAAGTCAATAACATACTTTATAAACTAAACTATGGCTATAATTCACTTAATGATATTTTTAATATTAAGCCTATTAATTATGAATTATTGCATTATAAATCAGCTTTTATTTATGTTCTATAGTAAATAACAAAAAAAAATACTTTTTTTAAATTAATAATTATCAAGCAAAAATAAAGAATTATAAATAATTATATTTATAGAAAAATAGACAAATCAATAATAATTTTTTTTTAAATAGTAAAAATAAGACCTTGCTTTTTCTTTATTTTATTTTTTTTTTTTTAGTGTCAAAGTGCCCACTTTGGGGATTGGCTTTTATTCAAGATATATTAGACCTCGGCACCCTACATGGAGGGAAAGCCGACATTCGTACATTGACGAGAGTACAACTAGCCTCACCTGCAACTTTTGGTTGCCTATTTAAGTAGCCACCCGAAGATTCTACCCTAGCTGCCATACCTGCAACCCACATACTGGTATTGCCTATTTAAACCCTCTGATCTTCTGCCTCCTGCCGGTCCATCTTGTATCACCAGCACAGCCACTAGCTACTAAACCTGGAGTTCGTACCGGATACTAACCGCACCCTTAGGACTAGTTTATCCTTAGTGGAAAACTTGGTAGAGTGTTTTTCCGTCCCACACAGGTATTACCTACTTTTTGGTAGCAGCAGGGGTTACCCCTTATCATTACCTACTTCTGCCCTTGTAAAGTTCACATGACCCCAGTACCGCCCCGTTCCTCTTTCAGTTTCTTTCCCCCAGAACTTTCCTTCCCCTGGTTGCTTTTCTTACTTCCAATCTGAAAACCCGGAAAAGTTGGTCTGCCCTGGCGAACCCAGGGGCTCCCAACTCCTGGTACATGATTTCACAATACATGTTCTTTTCCTCCGGTGCGACCTCTGGCGGTCCGGTTGGTAGGGTCCGCCATAAACCCTTTGATCGTAAGTCCACTTCCGGTCAGTCCAAACCAGTCAGTCCCCGTCCGATTCCTGTTTGGGTACCGTCGAAAGTCAGCTACCTCTTTACTCGGGTCTTGCCAAATATGGTTTCCTGTTGTTCTACGGTTCTGTGCATAACACAGCGCCTGCACTCCCAGGATCTATGCGCCCCAGTTTTGTTCTTAACACAATGCCAGAGCTCCCAATATGAGTTAGGAAACAGATTTGTACATCCGAGCTCAGAGTCCAGGTTATCGTAATGCAAGTAAATTTTTCAAAATCGTCTCCAGTGGGATTTGAACTCTGTACCTTTTGTTACAACTACTTGGGGGGTGACAACAATCCAACTACACTATGCCGCCATACCCCTGCTTTTTCTTTATTAAATTTATCAATAATAATTTATGCTAATTAAGTTTTATTATTTTAAATAAACAATTATTTTGCCTTTTATAATTAATAAAAATAATTAAATTTTAATAAAGTATTTATTAATCTGACCTTTGTTTTAATACATATATATACACAATAGCTCTTGATATAACAGACTCTTGATATAATGAAGACTAACAGATATACCCAAAGTACTATATTATATCAAAAGCCACTATGTATTTAATATAGTGAAAATATAAATATAATTGCAATTCTTTTTTTTGTAATATAAATATAAATAATTATAACTGGTTTATAATCTAAATCAAAAATTTCTAGTTTTTATCTAAAATAAAAAATATATTTATTATTTTATTTTGATAATAATGCATACTGTATATACTATAATATAAACTACAATTCAATATGTTAGTTTGCTAGATTAACTATAAAACTCACAGGCAAATCTACTTGAGAACATTTAAAGATAGAAATGCCCTATTTTGAAATTTAAAAAATTTAATTTTAAATTATTCAAATAAGGGCACTGATATATATTATGTAATATTTTTTTATTAGAAGGGTTACCCCCTCTCCCCATATCATATATGAAGTATATATATAATATATTATATCCTCCCCCCAAGATATTTGTCAGTGCCCTAATTGAATTTTATATTTTTTAATTTTCTAAAATTTTGATTGGCTAAATTTTCTGTAATTGTCCGGCGGACATTATATGTTTACGTAAGGTAATACAAAAATTACATTTTTGATTCATCAATATTTGTAATATCAAAATCGTAATTTTTGTATTTGGTGTCTGTCACCATCCATGTGTGCGATTATTACGTTATTGATGCATCAGGTTATTTTTGATAAATTATTGTATCAAAAACGTTACCTTGTTTGCCACATATCAATATTTGACTTCTTTTTACATGATGATCATAAGCTCCGGACACACAATGCTGCGCATTAACCTAGTTTAAATGGTTACTTAACAAAGAAAAACATATTTTTAATATTTATTGCAATTATAAACTTTATTATTTTTTTTTGTTATATGTCTCATTTTGGATCATTCATTAATTCATATAAAAACAGAATTTTTAATTTTTTTATTAAAAAAAAAAGGCCACTATTTTGTAGTAAATTTATTTAGCTTTAAAATAGTGGCTTTGTTCTTTTTGTATTTTTTCATTACTAGCTTTTAAAAAGCTAGCTATTTATTGTCGTCCTGCACTGTATAAATAGAAAAGCCGGTCACCGCCCAAATTTGCTCTTTGAAGGATAATAAACTCGGTTAGCTCATCGCATAAGCGACCAACCTTTTTTCATCATAATGACAAACAAGATTACCGGTAACGCCCAAGTGGAAGTTAGCAGAAGCGTGGGAAAGTCGTGAATTGAGTGATAACTACAATCTTCATAATGGCGTTACAATATATTATACGAATTTGTTTGTTAATAGATCCTAATTAGGGGTGTTAATCAGTCCCGCAGCAATTGTTGACTGGTTTTGAGTATTAACAAGTTTTGCTTTTTATTGGTATCTCACTATACAGAACCGGATAAATTTTCCGATCACATGTGAGATTGAAGTTGGCTGTATTAAATGTGAACTCAACACGATGACTTAATGTTAATTAAGTATTACTGTATTATACATAAATAACTAAAAAATACTATTATATTGATGTGTTACACGATTATTTATACAAAAAATTGTACTCTAAAAAAATGATTAACAAAATCCTCTTCCAATTGGATGATTAGCTTGATCTGCATTTGTAAATACAGGAATGATATAAATACGTATACAATATTCTTTTTTTACTCAGAAAAATTACGCCATGTCATCAAACCTTATTAGTGTAGGGGTCATTCAGGCTATATTTAATCCAAAAAGTAGTAAGAAACCAGAGAAACCGGTCCTCCAAATTGCAAAGATTGCACACAGTGAATATTCCGCGTTACGTCCGCAAAGGCTTAAAGTTGCTTTTAACGATGGTTGTGAACTTGTTCAAGGCATTATCCCTGTAAATTCGGTAGAAGGAGCAAGCCGAAATATAAAACGCGGTCACCTTCTTAGGTTAACATATTACAATTGTCTTATTAAGCCAAGCCTTGAGACCCAAGAAACTCTGAGAATAATAATCGTAATTAATTACGAATTAGTTGATAACCAATCATATCCAATCTTTCATAATTTATCTCTCCCCCAAGTTAAAAATATTAGACGTACACCTCTTCATACTAGATCCTTGCAACAATCAAGTGCTAACTATACAATCGATGAAGAATTTTTCCCGATAAATATAATTAGTCCATATTGTAATACGTGGAAAATTGAAGCTCTTGTTGGCACAAAGTCGGAAATAAAATATTGGAGAAAATTCGATGGAACTGGAAAATGGTTTTCTATAGTTCTTTATGATAGTAGCGGAGAAATTCGTGCTACAGCTTTCGAACAACAAGTAGATGAATTTTACGATCAATTACAAGTAGGAAAAATATACGAAATATCAAAAGCAAGGGTTGTCTCTGCCAACAAAAAATATTGGTCAGTTATTAAAAATGAATACGAGCTCTATTTTGGTAGAGAAACTATAATTAACGAGGTTCTTGATAAAGATCCATCAAATTTCATGACCTTTAATTTTGTTAAAATTTCTGATTTGTTTGAATATGAGAAAGATGAGATTATTGATGTTATAGGCTTGGTAACTAATGTCAGCGATATTCAAGAAATTGTAATCAAATCTACTCAGAGAAATGCCAATAAACGTAATATTACAATTATAGACCAAAGCAAATATCAAGTTACGTTAACTTTGTGGGGTTCAAATGCCGAAAAATTTGACAATTCTCTCTTAAAACATGTAATCGCCTGCAAGAATGTGCGTGTTGGAGATTTTCAAGGAAGGAATCTTACACTACTCAATGACAGCCAAGCGATACGCGACCCCAAAATTAAAGAAACTAAGTCGTTACTCGATTGGTATAATGTTCATGGTTCATATTCAAAATTTACTCCTTTGAATGCATCAAGGTTCACAATGCAATATGATGATGATATAAAAACATTGGAACAAATTAAATATGAAAAACTTGGCCAAGACGATAACGTAGATTCTTTTTTAATAATGGCAACTATTACGTATATAAAAAAAGGTACCATATCATATACAGCATGCCCCACATGCTATAAAAAAGTTATTGAAAAAGACAATGAATGGCAATGTGGGAAATGTTCACAATCCTATCAAGAACCTGAACATAGGTACTTATTGTCATGTGTTCTTGGGGATTTTACTGACAACACGATGTTAACATTTTTTAATGATACCGCTGATAGCATTATGGGAATTAACGTCAAAGAGCTCATTAGATTAAAAGATGAAGACGAAGATAGTTATCATTCGTGTTTCGAAGAGGCATCTTGCAAACCTTATTTTATTAAATGTCGTGCAAAAACTAATACTTATATAACTGAAAATACTTACGAAGAACGAAGCAGTGTTCGATATAATGCAATGTCTATAGCTCCGGTTGATTATGTTATCCGTGCAAAGAAATTATATCAGATAATTTCCAATATGGAAGAGGATATGATTTTTTCATAAATTTAATTCACACATTGGCTGTTTTGGAGATAAGGCTATATAATTTGGTTCATAAAATTTTAAAAGGAGATCCGATACAAAAAAATTTCATATTAATTTTTTTTTTATTTAAAATTCCAATATATATCGATATTAATATATGGCCTAAAATTTGTCATGTGATAAAATTTATGTATATATTGTATATATTGTATTAATAAATATTGGAAAATCTAGTTTTAATGACTGTTTATTTTTAATTATAATTCGGACAATTTATTGATTTAATATTATCATAACAGCATTAGATTGCTTAAAAAATGAATTTCATTGAAAAATAGTCGAAACTTTTGCATCGTTAATAAAACGACTAGATTATTGTTTGAATTATAAAATAAAGTTTCCTTTATTTTTAAATTGTAATTTTTTTTTCCCTACAATATTGTGAATTTATAATCACAAAGTCCACAAATCATTTTTTTTTTTTATTTAAAATTCGATCCGGCTGGGTTACGAGCCCAAGATATATCGATATTAATATATGGCCAAAATTTGTGTGTGA
Organism: Gigaspora rosea; assembly: GCA_003550325.1. NCBI lineage: Eukaryota > Fungi > Glomeromycota > Glomeromycetes > Diversisporales > Gigasporaceae > Gigaspora > Gigaspora rosea. The sequence goes on from QKWP01000937.1 coordinate 49,861, forward strand.
TAAAATTTATGTATATATGTGATATTCATCTATTAGATATTGGAAATCTAGTTTTAATGACTGTTTATTTTTAATTATAATTCGGACAATTTATTGATTCATTATTATCATTACAGCATTAGATTACTTAAACATGAATTTCATTGAAAAATAGTCGAAGCTTTTTGCATCGTTAATAAAACGACTAGATTATTGTTTGAATTATAAAATAAAGTTTCCCTTTATTTTTAAATTGTAATTTTTTTTCCCTACAATATTGTGAATTTATAATCGCAAAGTCCACAAATCATTTTTTTTTTTTAAAAAAAAAAAAATCTTTCAACATGACGAAAATACGTAAAGTATTAATTTAATTTGCAAAGCCTAAAACTTCATAACTGCCACAAATAACTTCTTGATCATTACACGCAAATGACATTCCATCAATCAAATGCTAAATAAATGAATAAATAAATGAATAAATAAATTATAAATAAATAAATTATAAATAAAATAAAATAAAAATAAAGATGAGATAGTCTGATAAAACGACTTACCTGACCAGCTTTACCGATTCTCTCTTCACCACCATGCCGGGCTTTAGCGATATATAATTCTCTACCATCCTTTTAAATAATGATACATTAGAAAAAAATAATAATAATAATAATAATAAAAATTAAATTATTAAAAATTAAGAATTATTACACTTTCGTGGCCACCGTACAGAGGGATAAAGAATTGTGGTCGGCAAGCTCCGTGACTAAATTTGAATATGTTATCTAATAATTAGCTACCCTATGTTATTACTTAAATTACCAATTAACATATATATAGAAAATTTTACCAAGAATGCCATTTAAATTGACAATGATGTTCATTTGGAACGCACAAAACTTCAAATTCAGATAAGTCATGTTGTCTTCCACCCCAACCAATAATTAGTCGTTTCTTATGTTGATCAACATAGCCAATGTGTACTCCACCCTCAAAATTTCCACGACCAATAGCGTGATGGCCTACACGAAAAGCATCATGAGGGGTATGTCCTTGATATCTGTGCCATTGAGCGGCCTGTGTCAAGAAGAAAAGTTAATATTACAATTTTTTATTTTTTATTTTTATGTAATAATAAAAGAATATTTTAAGAAACGTACCCAATGTTGTTGTGCAACTGCCATAATAGATTTTAAATCCTTAAAAATTTTATGAGAAAAGAAAAAATCGTAAATTTATGGGGAAAAAAAATGACTTGTAAAGGAAGTTTAAAATTTTGACATCGGGAAGAAAACAACCCTTTATATAACGTGCGAATTATCGTGAGAAGTTTAAGTATCGGTATGCCCCTTATTAAGGCAGGGGCACGCATCTAACTCTTTACTACATATATATAAATTTGGCATATTTAGTATATTATATCTAAAAATGAAATTGAATATTCTTTCTTTTTTGGTTTATTCGATTTTATCGCCAAGTTATTCATTTCTTGCTTTGCCTCGTAATTTCATACCGATTAATGGTTAAAATTAAATCTAAAATTAGTAAAGATCATTCATTCATTACATATTTCTTCGGCGGTATAATCCGAATGTTGCAGTCATATGAAAAAAAAATTGTTTCTATGTCATTGAGGAAAAATTATATTTTTAGATACATAATATATATACCGGTATATATTCGAAAACAATGTCTTTAACAATCTCTCTGTAGTCCATTACTTAATTTTTATTTGAAACAAAATAATTATGCATTTAAAGGTGAGCATTAAGTTATTATCAAATTTTTATATTATCTGATTGGCTATCATTCTCACAAAATTAGCGCATACCAGATGATTTAGAGATGCAAAAATGCAGAGCAGCACGACTGGTTATATATTAATTATAATAAAAACCGATTAATCAATTGGAACTGGTGTGCTAGAAATGTGTTCCGTTATCTGTTTTATTACTATTTAAAATTAACGAATATCCGGATATCAGGATTCTTTATGATTAAACTAGTGGATATTCTCTATGGTGTGCCAAACATAGTAAATAGCCTGAAATAACTTGAAATGCCTACAAGAAACACGGACTTTCTAGAAATTATTTTCAAAACTGATCCGAAATTAGTGATGATCCGGTTCGACTAGACTCAAAGAGTAGAGTTTTAATTAAAGGCCGGTCCCGAGTCAAACTTGGAACTCGGCTCGCATTGCACATGCATCTAGTATATTAAATATAGTAGAAAAGAAATGCAATGTATGCACATTTTTTTTGTTATATTCTAGATGTATAGTATGTGCAATGCGAGTCGAGTTCCAAGTTTGACTCGGGACCGGCTTTAATAAAAAACAGTCAAGTCAAACCGGATCGAACGTTTAACACCCCTATCCGAAATCAATCATCATAGAATGTCGTTTTTGATATCGAATTTAAGGAGCATTATAAATTCCTTTTATGTTCCCTTACAGGTAGGTCTGTTGGCGCAAGGTATATCAGATATGGCGTCATCAATGATGTTCCAAAATAGGGTGCGCCATAGCATGCCGATTTAAATGTGGCGCAAATATGGCGAGTCAATCGCAATAACTTTTCTGGCAATATAGTATTAATAATAAAAAAGTTCTAGAGTCATCTATGATCGAGTTTACTGTAGTTAGATACTGGTAGGTCTGTTGTATGGCGTCATCAATGATATTCCAAAATAGGGTGCGCCATGGCATGCCGATTTAAATGTGGCGCAAATATGGCGAGTCAATCACAATAATTTTTCTGGCAATATAGTATTATAATAATAAAAAAAAAAGTTCTAGATCGAGTTTACTGTATGTCACAGTCCAAATTTTAGTTTACATTACGAAACCCTCTATATACTTGTAAAAATCGAACTAAAGTTTTAGAGGTAAATTAATACTATCATAGTTTATAAACTTTAAAAGTATATTAATAATAATTTATACGTATAATTATTTATATTCGATAGCTTACTATTATTCTTCTGCAAAATAAATTTATTATTCGCGTTCAGCAGAAACTAGTGTTGGGATCCGTTTGGTAAATATATTCGTATATCCGATTATATATAGTATATATGTTTATTACTCGAGTAATAATTTATGATAATTTTTTTAATACAGTATTACTGTATATGGTCATTAAAAAAATAGATGTATTTGCATATACCAAATAATGAACTACCAATATAGTTTATTAATAATAAAGATATTTTCTCTTTTATATTAATTTTTTTATTTATCTTGTGAGTACAAAAAATATTATTATTTTTTTTGTAATTATAAATTACAAGTAGTTATTTATTGTTACAAATTAAAATAAAATCAAATTAAAATAAAATTAAGAGCTTCTATTTAATTCTCTAAAACTTATTTATATTTTAGTATCATATTTGTTTATTATAAAACCTATCTTTAAATTCTAACTTTAAAAAAATACAAAAAATACATTTCAAAATAACATTTTGATTATATATATATTTTTTAAAATATTCTGCTTTGGCTACTAGTTTTTATTAAATATTTTAATATTTGTTATATAGATAAGTGTACAACTAGCTATACATACATTTTTGGTGCCTAATTTAAATAGCCTGTCTGAAGGTTCTACACTGGCTACCATATCTGCAACCCAACTATAGGAATTGCCTATTTAAACCCTTTAGTTCATGCTTCACTATTTTGATTATATTCCTATTTAATTAATTTAATTTATTTTAATTTATTATATTTATTAATTATATTTATAATAAAGTCTAATATCAAACTATCCTAATAACTAATAAAATGGTTTTTTTATATTATAATTACATAATGTACTATTCAGATTAAACAAATTTTTTACTTAATTATATATTTAAAAATCTCAAAAATAACAACTAAATATATTTTCAGATTTCAAAATAATAACTATATATAAAAATTATTTTTTTTGCTAGTTTTATTCTTTATTTTTTTTAAAACTTTTTTTTATTTTTTATATTATTTTTTTAATAGTTGTTTTATTTTAGAATATTTAATAATACAGATTTTTTTAAACTTTAAGAGAATAACTTGAATTAAAGCTACTTGATAAAATATATTAAAACAAAAGGTCTATATATTCAAAATTTTTATAATTATATTCATTTTAACAATATAAAAATTTTAGTTAATTAGTTTAATAAAAATTAATATTAAAAATACAAATATTATTTACTATATTTATTAGTAATAATTATTTTTGTATTATATTACTATTTTATTTTTATATTTAGTTTTTACTAATAAAATTAAAAAAAATAGTAATCAAACTTTCAAAGTCAACATAACAACAACGATGTGGTCAAATTATAAAGAGTTAATATAACAACAATGATGTTGTTAAAATTATAAAATAGTTGATATTGTAATAATAATATAGTCAAGATAATAAAGTATTAAGCTATAAATAAAATTCAAGCTTTCAAAGTCAATATAATAATAATTCCATAATTGAAATTTTGAAGTAGTTAATATAACAACAATAATATAATAAATAAAATATAATTTTTTAAATAATTGATAATTCATTTATTATATCTGCACATTTGGGCCAATAGTAAAATTTATTTATAAAATTTTGCAAATTCCCTCTAGTTGACAAATGAGTTGTTAATAATACAATACTATATTAATAAAAATATGCTTATATTTTCATAGTATAATATAAAGGTATTATTTCAAAGTTTGATTAATTTAGACCAAAAATTAAATTACAATTTGTATTATTTTGTAAAAATATAATAAATAATTTACTAATTTTTTATTTTTTATTCTTTTTTAAAACAAAAATAAATACAATATTATAATATATTTTGTATATAAATTTAGAGAATTGATATTTCTATACCCTTTTTTGGTATTGTCATACCCATATAAATCATTTTAATTTTTTAAAAAAATGTTTAACTTTGATCAAAAATATCTTGAAACCACCTAATCAAATTTAATTCTTTTTTTTCTTTGAATTCAATAGCTTTTTACAATTAAAATAAAAAAAAAGTTGTTTAAATTTGGTTAGGTAGGTGCCAAGACATCTTTGATCAAAGTTTGTAAACAATTACTATATTTAGAATTTTACAAAATCTTTAATCAAAAATATATTGAAACTTATCAGACCAAATTTGATCAACTTTTTTTTTTAAATTCCATAGCTTTTATGATTAAAATAAAAAAAATTAATTGGATTTAGTTAGATGGGTGCCAAGATAGCTTTGTTTGAAATTAATTTTTGCTATAGCTTATATATGTATTAGATAAATAGTTAGAATTTTATAAAAACTTTGATCTAAGATATCTTGGAACCTATTTAATCAAATTTGATCAACTTTTTTTTTAAATTCTATAGCATTTTACAATTAAAATAAAAAAGTTGATTGAATTTGGTCAGGTGGGTACCAAAATATTTTTTGATTAAATGTTGTTCCAATTTTTTCTACAGCTTATATTTGATAAATGTTTAGAATTTTACAAAAAATTTGATCAAATATATCTTGGTACATAGCTAACCAAATTTGATTAGCTTTTTTTTTTTTTGAACTCTACAGCTTTTTATAATTAAAATAAAAAAAAGAGTTGATTAAATTTGGTCAGATAAGTGCCAAGATATTTTGATTAATTGTATACAAAATTATAAAAATTAATAATCTACATAGGTGTAGCAATACCAAAAAAGGTGTAAAAATACCAATTCTCTAAATTTATTTTAATTTTTAATAAATATTAATTTTAGTTACAAAAATATAATATAGTCAGATCTTCTAAATACAATCTTTCTAATTGTATACATATAAAAATCCTCCCTAAATACATGTCTTTTCTTGGGACCAACTAATAATACTTATAGATTTTTACCTTCCTAAATGCATAATCTCTCTAAATGCATATTTAACTTAATTTTTACTATGGTCCTGATGCAATGCATTTAAAGAGGTCTAACTATATAAAATAAAAATTATATTTTTTAGCATTTTATATATCTTATCAATACTAAAAATTTGCAAGTATAAAAATAATAAATAAGAAATATTATTTATTTAGATTTAATATTATTTAATTTGTTAATAATAGCAATATAATATATTAAAAAAACTACTATTTATTAGGGTCTTAGCTAGGTCGGGTTGGGTCAGATCAAACCCGGGTCGGGTCAGACCCGGGTTAATATAGTAATTTAGTTGGTCTAGAGATTGTACCCGTTGGGAAAACCTCTACCCGGTTACTATTAAATTACCCGGATATCCGGATAAATTACTATGTCACACAATAGCAGGTTCTACCCGGGTACAATCACTAAGTTGGTCACAACTTCTTAATCGGTAAACATGTGTTGTATATAATTAACCAGGGTATTTAGTCGTATTAATATATATTAAATACTTAGATTATCGAACTTTGATTTATTTGGATTGGGTCCCATGAGTCCGCGAATACAACATAAATAGCTATCCTATGTTCATTTTATAAAATTTATTTATTTATAAAAGGGAACTACGGTGAATAATTAATTGAGTTCCATGAAATATAATGAAGTCGAAGTAGTGTTAGTTGAAAAACCAACTAGTTGGCAATTTTTAACTAATCGATTTAAAAAAAAATTTAAACAACTAATCGATTTATTATCAACTAGTTTGATTACAATCAATTGTTAGTTATCAACTAGTTATCAACTAGTTATCAACTTACTATAATTTATATTAATCAACTAAACAACTATTATTATTAATCGTAATGATATAACAGAAAACACAACCATTGATTGATAACTAATTATACTTCTCGGGTTGAGATGTATCTGGTGTGCATTTTTTTATTTCAACTTTGCCAGTTTTTACACCAACTAGTATTCTTCAAAGCATAAAGGCACTATTATTCGTAAATACCAATAATAGAGTCAGTACTTTGCTTACAGTTGTTATTTTTCAATTTCACTGATTGAAAAATGATTAGAACGATTCTTGACGTTACAGATTAATAATAATAATAATAATAATAATAAACGTGGTTCATATTTATTCATGATATTAATAATTTTAAGTGGTTCTTTAAGTGTCGAATCGTTTTATATATTAAATTTGAATCAACCTTTTTTTTTAATCACTACTGGATATTAGACCTACCATTAAATGGTAGGTTTAATCAAGTTTACAGTATATATCTATTATAGTAGAGCTTGGATCCATTATCTGTTTTCATATTAAATTGAACGGATATCCGTCAGATTTTATTATTAAATTTAGTATAAAAATCCAACTTCTATATTGTGGTTATAATATTCTACAAAATATAGGTGAACAATCTACATCTTTTCAAATTTCCTAAAATAGTATCAAATGAAGATGACCGTCATGTGAGTGTACATGAAAATCAAAATAGCGAATCAAGCAACCATTATAATCATTCTAACAGCTCATTATGGTCAGGTTAAATAATCATTCTAACAACTTTTGATGATTAGTGTTAAATAATCATTCTAATAATTTTTTTATGATTAGTGTTAAAAATTATCATTCTAACAGCTATTTATAGTTAACGATAAATAACCTTCCTTATGGTTATGTTAAATAATCACCTTATCGGCTATTTATTGTTGCGTTATAAAACCATTCTAACAAGCTCTTTCGGATAAGCATTTAGTGTTTGGATTAGGATGGTTGAGATGTGGCTTATGATTTGTGAGACATTTGATCAACTTTCATCAACAAAAGGCGATGTTTAATTGATAGATGTATACATTTTCAAAATTCTTCATACCGAGATTTAATATACTGTATATAATATCTTTATAATTTATAATATAAGAATTGAAAAGTACATGTATATAATAGAGATTGGTTATTGGCAGAGATTGTCGTTTTTATAACTTTATGAATTATTAATCAAGTTTATGTCTGTTTATGTTTGTATGCGTACGTGCACTTAAAATTTATAAACAATTAAATTTTTATTCAATATCATACTGCAAATTTTGATGATAATATAAGTTACAGTATTTAAATTCAAAACCTCATACATAAGGCTCCAGCCCTATGAAAAACTGCCTATTTATAACTAGTTATCTAATTGCCCATGCCTGGTTCAATTTGTAATTATATGTTAAATATGAAAGCGATACTACATCTGCTTAACGGATAACCACGAAGTCTTAATGCTTTTATGAAATGCATTATGTGGTTTAATTTCTAATGATTTGCTAAATCTGTAAGTATCATTACTATAATTTTAAAGATGAAATATTTTTTGTAATATCAACTATACAACTTACAAACTAAACAATTTAAACAACTAAACAACTAATCTATTATTTAGTCACGTGATATCCATAATCGATTAGATCTTCTCCAGTATCGCCACCAAAATTTTCTCGATCAACGAAATTTTTTTATTAGGTTAGGGTTAGGGTAAGTGCTCAGTTAGGGTTTGGGTTTAGACTATTATATAGTAAAATCGCTCAAGGAAAACTTTTTTTAGTTAAAAAAAGTAGTTTCTTATGCAAACTTTTGAGAAATAAGCTTGTTTTGACAAAAGAGACGTTTTGAGACGTTTGTTTTGAATTTTCCTGATCATGTTACATTACACCAAAGTATGATCTTTTATTGGCCAATAATCACGTGTCGAGAAATTTTGTTGCTGATACTGGGGTAGTTAATCAATTAGTGGCGGCAACTAATTGATTGGAAAAATTTTATCAAATCGGAACACTAAGTCGAAGTGACTACTGTATTATAATTACAGGACTTACGGGACTCAAAAAAAAATGCAAATATGGTGAATTAAACAGTCAATATTTATGAATTTTATTTCAATACTTAGATCCTTTATATTCGTGGATTATTATGATAAATGTTTAGATCTTAGATTAATAAATGCTTTTTATACCACTAAGTTCTATAAGTGAAATTAAATAGTAAATATCATAACTCGAATAACTTATTTCAGACGTAGATTATAAAATGTTTTTATTCACTAAGTGTTGTAAAATATATAAAATTATTCATAACTCGAATGGCTTATTTAAATGCATAACCTCGATAAAATTTGTAAGCCTCTCTATATGGCCCGTTGACCCGGGTCAACACGGGTTGGGTTGGGTTGGGTTAGCACCCGGGTTGGTTTGACATGAGGCGGATCAAACCCAGTTCGGATTTGGCATGAGGCGGGTCAGACCTGGGTCGGGTTTGACATGAGGCGGGTCAGACCCAGGTCGGGTTTTGACCCGAGTGGGTCTGACCTGGGTCAGGCCCAAACCTGACCCAACCCGACCCATTAAGACTTTACTATTTATACTATGAATTTTTGCTATTTATACTATAGTAACCAATATTATAAAAATCTACTACTCTAATTCTAACTAATTCTGGTTATAAACTATATAATATAGTATAAATAGCAAAAATTTATAGTACAAATAGCAGTTTTTATATTAATAAAAAAAATTATTATTATTATTATTATTATTATTATTATTAATTTGTTAAAAAAAATAATCAAATTATATATAATTTAGTTCTATAAATTTTAGTTGAAATTCATAAAATTATTAATAAAAATTATAAAAAAATAAAATAAATAAATAAAAATAAAAATACTATGCTATAAATATACTAATAATTTTAAAACTATAAATTTGAAAATATAAATTTTATTAAAATTCTTTTATACTTTTTATTAACAATTTTAATTACAAAAAAAAATAAAATTGTATAATAAAATAAATCCAAAGTTAGTTTTGCTATAATGTTTATTTAATAATTTAGGGAAGTACAGTTTATTACATGATTTTTTTTTATTATAGGGCCATACCCCCCTGTGATAATATTAATAACCAATATACACTATAGACGAATCGAATATAAAGACTATCAAATTTTATTTTTGCAAAACAATGCCACTTGCGCGTTGAATATATGCATGTTAATTAAAGCATACATGTGGGCATTACATCGAGACAAGGATTGAATTTTTAATAAACTTGTTTTTCAAGTAATAAGTATCGCATACTATTTTAGGAGGCACATTAATGCTTGTGACTGTAATTTCGCAAGAATTTTAAATTATACAATTAATTAGCATTTTATCAGTTATATATTTTCATGCATATTATTATGCACTCGAATTATGGCATGATTATTCAGATAAATTCAACAAGTTTTGATCTCGACATTACTGGTATGCGTTGTACATTTTCAATGGCATATAATCAAAAACTTTGTATGCTATAAAAAAATAACATAACACATGTCATTAAACTACCGGTATTAGAGATGTACCTCACAAAATAATTTTAAATAAAAAAAAATTTTTGCAGTCACGAATCTGCTGAACTCAGAATTTTGTTTGCACTTTATATGATGCGTCGAACCAGAACATGAATCGTATATATAAAATCAATTATAATTTCTGGACTAAATTGGCTATAGTGAAAATTTAAATTTATGTTCAATATCAATTAATATCCAATACAGCGAATTTGTATAATTTAACTAAAGTCTATTATTTACTTCTTGTAAAATCCTATAGATAACGTCTAACCAACCTTTCTATTGAAAGATGGAATAGACGTTATACATCAATATCCATAAATAGAAAAAACAGGAAATACTCACAATATTTCATGTTTTTTTTGCGATTTCTAAGTCAAATGTATACGCCAATACTTGTAAAAGCGATAGCAGCTATTAGTTTATTAGTTATGCCGAATTACAAATATTCAATAAAAAAAAAAATTATTGCTATACTTATCTAGCAATGGATCTTTGAGTTATCTTGTTCTTAATATTAGTGTTCCAAATCGTTAGTTGAAAAACCAAATAGTTGACAACTTTTCAACTAACCGGTTTAAAAATTTTTTAATCAACTAACCGATTTATAATCTACTAGTTCAATTATGGTTAACTGTTAGTTGTCAACTAGTTGTCAATAACTGGTTGCCTATGTTAATCAACTACACAACTACACTAATAATACAATAGTATTTCACAAAAGTGAAATGAAGGGTATGGTTTACAGCTATGTTCGATGATGTGCGTCCACAAAATCTTAAAGTTGAACAATACTATCCCTTCACATTTCTTGTTGCATATTTCATGTAATCATCTGGTAAAAATTCGCTAATGATCATTGTCGTTGACGCAGCATCCAATCAACCAATTAATAAATTAATCAATCAATTATATGCTGATTGTGATGTCGATTGCTAGTGACCTCAACAAATATAGTTGACTAAGATCGAATACAATATGAATATAAAGATTTTTGAAATTCCATCGAAAAGAAGTAACCATTTTTTTATTTTCACATTCTATTTATATATATCCGATTTAATTACCCAGTTATGTCACTAACTTCACTCATATGATATTTAACTTTAATTTAATTACTCATTTTTCATGCATCATTAATCTATTAATTACCCTCCGATCTGCGATCACATCTTTCGAACCCTTACGCGAAAATAAGAAATGAGTATTATTATAATTTTTTTATTAAGAACACTTTATAATATTCAATTACTTAACAAGCAAATCTAAATCTATTTTATTATCTAACCAGATTAATTAATAAATTCATTAGCAATTACATCATAAATATCTTTTATTTTTATAATTGCATCTAATCACTATTACAAAGATTATAATACTAACAAACAAAATTATAGACTTTAGTTCTTTGAATAGCGTTATTCAAATTTTACTTAATATGCTATTCAATATTATCATATAACTTTGCATACTGTTAAATAACGTAATAATATTGAATAGCTTAAGTAACATACAAATAATAAAATTTAACACACTAAACATTTTAATTTTGTCCGCATACTCGTTATTCGTTTCTTACAACTAAATTCCTTAAACAATCTCAACATGTCTGTGCCTACATAAATACGAAAACTCTTTATAGTGCCACCAATGAAAATGTTAAAAGGATCAGTCAGATCTTATAAAACCTCGTATCACACTCAAGTATGCCAGCCTTGATTTTTACTTTAAACTTATTTAATCTCTACGTACAAGTACCAAATATATAAATAATTTCAAGATTTCATTTTTTAGACCTTGATAATTTATGTTAAATTTTCTTACATTTTCAGCCCTTTAATCATGTTTGGTTTTAGTTGCAACTATAATTGGCAACTAACTGATTGATAAAATTTTGATCAACTTGAAACACTACTGACGAGGAAATCCGGTTCAATCTCTATCCAAANTAAATAACATAATAATATTGAATAGCTTAAGTAACATACAAATAATACCATTCAATATACTAAACTTTTTAATTTTGGCCGCATACTCGTTATTCTACTTTCAAGTACCTAATTTATAAATAATTTCAAGATTTCATTTTTTAGACCTTGATAATTTATGTTAAATTTTCTTACATTTTCAGCCCTTTAATCATGTTTGGTTTTAGCGCAACTACATTGTGCAGCTACCTTATTTGGAATTTTATATGCATGTTTGATTGTACTGGTCCTGCGCGGCATCACATGCCCTGCGCGGCATCACATGCTGCGCAGCTATCTTATACAACCAATCAACTAACCAACTAACCAACTAACCAACTTAACTAACTAATCAACTAACCAACTAATTAATTAAATTGGTCACGTGATATACGTAACCAGTTAGTTGCAACTATAGTTGGCAACTAACCGATTGATAAAATTTTGATCAACTTGGAACACTACTTAATATATGCAGAATTAAAAATAATTTTTTTTTTTTAAAAAATCGTACATAGTCACCGAGTTGGGCGATCTAAAAGCATATTTAAATAAAGAGTATCAAACGATAACAAGAGATTTGGTATTATTAACCATCCAAAATGACACAAAGTTTTCTTTCAATGCCCAAAATTTCCAAAACTTATTTGTACGCTAGTCCTATAGACTTGTATAATGAATTCTGTAATGCCTTTGCATTTTTTACAATGGCTAAGGCTTGCAATCCAAATATGAATCAGAAAATTTTAATGGATGCAGCAAATAAAGAATGGCAGAAATGCCAAACAGAATCTGAAACAATTATTAGAAACCAAATTAATCAATATTTTGCAGCAAGCCTGCCTATTATACGAACTGCAAATTTTTTTTTACCATCTGGTTCATCTAATCCATGATCTTCTGAATTTTCGAATCTTCAAATTCTACGAATTCTCAAGGTCGTCACACTAACTCTTCATCTTTTTATCTATCTAACGAAGAACAAAATCTTGCACCTAATGCATCGGCCTAGCGTCAAGCTTTAAACTTAATTCAAGAAGCTATAACCAAAGTAAATGAATATGAGAATCTATTAATAATGCCAGTGACAAAGATATAAGACATCAAATATATAGAAAATTAAAAGATACTCGTGCGATCATTGAAAAAGAAAAAAAACAGTTTAGTTCACTTAAGTGACATGCAGTATCTCAAGCAAAACTTCAGGAAAAAAATGAAAACAACTCAATGAAGGCATTGTTGTAATATATGATACTAGAGGTAGTGATTGGACCCGTTTAAAAAAACATGACCCGGGTCACCCGGCGGGTTGACCCACGGGTCACCCGGGTGATCGACGGGTCACCCGGGTCTACGGGTGACCCGTTCAACCCGGGTCAAAATCATACCCGGGTGAGCACTAGGTAATAGAAAAAATTCTGCTACGGGTCACCCGCGGGTGAACACTGGGTAATAAAAAAAATTCTGCTACGGGTCACCCGCGGGTAATGATGCTGCCCGAAACTATTTTGAAAAATTATGCCGAAATTCTGAAACTATACCAAAATTCTGAAACTAAGTTTATATTTTTATTTAAATTTATTTAATTTTTATACATTCGCTCTAATCTAACTATCAACTACTAATCGCTCCATTCTTGGTACTAATGTAATACTCTTTGCTCTTCATAACAAACCCGTCAACAACTATAATGTGACTAACCAGTTCCCGAATCTCTTCTATTTAACCTTACAAAAACTAGAAAAAAAGTAATTAGTAAAATAACAAAGAAAGCACGAAAAAAGAATAAGCACTTATCTTAGTGCCAGTTCTAGCACTTTCGTGTCGAGATCTCTGAAGCTTTATGCCGTTTCACCCTTTCTGGGTCGAGATCTCTGAATCTTTATGCCATTTCCTCTTGCCGGCAGTACACAAAGTCCATAAGAGAAAGAAGTAATTAGCAAAAAAGAACGAAAAATAAAAAGAAATACAAAAATTAGTTTTAGCACTTCCGGGTTGAGATCTCTGAGTCGAGATCTCTAAATCTTCACGCCATTCCACCCTTCCTAGTAGTACACATAACCTATAGAAGAAAGGAGTATTTAGCAAAAAAAAACGAAAAATAAAAAAGAAGAAAGCAAAAAAAAAAAAGAACTAATACTTATCTTAGTCAGTTCTAACACTTCCAGGTCGAGATCTCTGAATATTATGCCATTTTACTCTTGCCGGCAGTATACAAAACCTATAGAAGAAAGAAATAGTTAGTAAAAAAAAAAACAAAAAATAAAAAAGAAAAACATAAAAACTAATACTAATCTTAGTATAGATTTAAAAATTTAAATAAAAGATCAAAAAGATCTTAAAAAAATGTAAAAAAAAAATGTAACGTTATAAAAAAAATTTGAATAAATAAAATAAAAAAATTTAATAAAATAAAAAAAAAATAAAAAAATTTAAATAAAAGAAAAAGAAAAAAAAAATATGTAAAAGATCTTAAAAAGATCAAATATTATCTATTTATTACAGATCAACTTCGTATCGAAGTTCGCTGTAAACCCATACGGGTCACTGACCCGCGGGTTGAACCACGGGTGACCCGCGGGTTGACCCACGGGTGACCCGCGGGTCACCCGCGGGTTGACCACCCGGGTGGGCCATAACTCAACCCGGGTCACCCGCCCACCCGCGGGTGACCCGGGTGATACTTACCCGGGTCAGAACACTAACTAGAGGACGCCCATTTGAGTTATAAAAAAATCCTGATTTGCTCGATCAAATACATGATTGTGTTGAATTTGGTGCTGCAGAAAGAAGAAGAAGAAAAACTGTGATTAAAGTTCGCACAATCAAATACTTACCATATATTCACGAAAATAAGCTACCTTTTTTGGGCCAAAAATTACACAAAAAAACATGGTGTAGCTTATTTTTAATGTATAGACATTTTTGAAAAAAATGAAAAACATACTAATAAAAAGTTGTCCAAATGGCACCAAATTTTTACTGTAGGTGTATTTTGATGCGCTGAACAACTTAACTTAATCAAACTTTTAAAGTTTACTTAGTAGAAAAAAGTTTTATATGTAGCAACTACCAACGCGTTTTTTGTGATTTTTGAAAAAAATCTGGAGTAGCTTATTTTCAGAGTTCGGGAATATACGGTAAAGGAAGAAATACAAAAAAACTATAATATTTATCTTACAAGACAAACTCTTTTGACTTATCTTTTGCCCGACATTTCATTTCACGTCAAGCACGTCGTCATCATTACCCTGCTCAAATTAAAATAAGCGCTGTCTCCCGATCTGAAATAAAACCTCATGTGGATGAGCATTACTGTCTCACATCGGTTAAAATAGCTAGGGAGTTTGCTGCAACCTTTGCTAACCATAGCCTTATCATCTCACAGAATGATAAGGCTAAGGTTAGTTTGGATATTCTGGCAGTTAGTAGAACTTTAGATGTATCCAAATGTTTAATGAGCCCGTTACTATCTCCGACCATGATTTCCCTTGTGGAAGTAAACAAAAACTTATACCTTCGGTGTATCTTCTTATTAATCTTAAAGATACAAATGAAACATTGTATCAAGATCAATTATCTATTTATGTCCAACCAGAATATTTTGTTAAAACTTCGTCATTAACCCATATGAGAGATTTGATTAATATTTCAAAGTGTGATGACTTCGTACCAATATTAAAACATGGAGACTATTTCAAATCAATTTGGATTCTGTTAGTTGATGGAGGGCTGGACAAGAATCCGAAACATTTAAAGAATATAGTTGAATATTGTCGTTTTTTCCATGAACTTGATCTTGATTATCTTTTTGCCTGAATGTATGCCCCCTACCAATCAGCTTACAATCCAGTCAAACGAAGTATGTGTACACTTTCTGAAAAACTGGCTGGAATTGAACTTCCAATTGATGAGTTTGGTTAGTATTAATAATGCCATAATTAATTAATAAATAAAAAAGAAATTCTATTTTCATCTATATGAAAATAGAATTTTCCTAAAATAAATTAAAAAATTAAAATAAAAAAAATAATATTCTTGCAAATTTTGGTATAATCTATGCTTTGTCCTAACCAATTATAGGATCTCATCTTAATAGCCAAGGCATGGTTATAGACGAGGACTTGGCAAAACGCAATTTCGAATTTTCTTGTCAATGTTTGTGTGAAATTTGGAGACGCGATAATATTCACGGAAGGCAAGTGCTATTAATTATGTTAATTATAATGAAGATCTATTCCATAATAAAGGAGAAGAGCCTACTACATGGTCATGAATAGAATGTCACGCTCAACTATGCTGCTACTCCCTTGATATACGAAAGTGCTCTGATTGAAACTGCTGTAATGATGTTTACGCAAAAGAAGCAGTTGATCTATTGAACGAAAATAATGGATTTCTTCTACTAGTGACGAAAGAAAAGGATAGTCATTATTTGAATCTGATCCATATTTTGCAATATACGGACAAGACGAAATTGCCCAAATACGATGAAGAGTGCCCTTCGATATCATCACAAACACATCAAAGACTTTGTTGCAACACATGCAACAAATATTTTTCCACCATTAAAATAATTACCAAGCATAAACAGGAAATTCATACAAGCAAATTACACAAAAAAACTAAAAATCAGACCTTAGGGAGTGCAGAAAATCACATAATTAGGGTTTACATAGATCATACTCCCCCCTAGTGATAGGACTATTGGCCAATCAAATTTAACCTTTTATAATATTTAAAAAAACTCAAATATCTTTAACCTCACGATCAATAAAAGACGCTATATAGTAAAGTCTAAATTTTACTAAGCAAATTGATTAAAATCAATTAAGTAAACTTATTCAGCAGGTCAAAATACACTTACCACAAAATTTTCATAAGAATTGGAAAACTTTTTATTAATTGACTTTTGATTTTTACGTTCGATGAAAAAATTAAAATTTTTTAAAAAAATAATAAAAAATTCTTCAATTTTAATAAAAATTCCAGGGTATATGCATTTTGATCTGCTGAATAACTTTACTTAACCGACTTTAATCGATTGACTTAGTAGAATTTAGACTTTACCATAGCAACTATCTGCGATTAACTAAAAATCTATTTTATTTTAATATTACTGGTATGTAACCTGTCGCGTTGCTCCAGAAATTTATTTTTACAAATTGCTATTTAAACACGAAATGAGCTCAAAAACTTTGCTTGGTTTATTTAGAGCATGACAGAAGTTCTTTTTTATTGGCTGTTATGTCAGATAATTATTATTAGATGTGATTGGTTAATGTTTTTAAATTATTAATACAGAATTCTAATATCATAGATCTAAATGATAACTTTGCTTTGCTAATATTTATCTGAAATACTAAAAATTACTTTGTCATAAATTTTATTATAGTGATATATAATATATAACAATAAATATTAAAGTACTCATTTTTATATTCTATTATTACAATTGTTACAGTTGATAAAATATGTATTGTATTCATTTTATATTACAGGTATAAGTACATACATCTGCAAATTCCCAGTGAACTACAATAAACTAGGGTTTCTCAAATTCAAATCAAATCAAATATTGGATTAATTTAAATTTGATCAAATCAAATTGACCCAGATTTGAATTTGATTTGATTCAAATATTTGAATTTGAATTTGATTTGAATTTGAATTTGTAATAGTAATTTTCAAATCAAATCAAATATTTGTCAAATCAAATCAAATTTGGCCATATTTGAATTTGATCAAATCAAATATAGTCAAATTTGAATTTGAATTTGATCAAATATTTGATTTAAATATTTGAAGATCAAATCAAATTGCGGAACCCTACAATAAACTATCTAATTCTTTTTAAATTATACAATTCTATAACTCATGAAGAACCTAAATACTTTAAAATAAATTAAAATGGATTTGTAAGTGAAATGGATATATAAAATAAAAAACACAAAATACTACATTAATAAGGACCCCGAACAATCTATGTGAGATCATAGTTGAAAAATAGCTAATGGAGTGCCGTTTTTTAAAAAGGTTATATTTGAAAAGTAGGTATTGGAGAAAAAGGTTATATTTGAAAATGGGTAATGGGTAAAATGAGTATATTTGAAAGAATGATAATGGGGTAATTTTTATAAATGTTATATTTGAAATATGCTAATGAAAAATTGGGCTATAATAATAACCCGGCAGGTAAAAAGGAGAGAGGGGTAAAAGGGAGAGAGGGGTAAAAGGAAGAGAGGGTTAAAAGGGAGAGAGGGGTAAAAGGGAGAGAGAGGTAAAAGGAAGAGAGGGGTAAAAGGGAGAGAAGAGTAAAAGGGAGAGAGGGGTAAAAGGGAGAGAGG
>QKWP01000937.1:71223-84019 GCA_003550325.1 Gigaspora rosea
ATTGCAAATTTCTAACTTACTTGATAATGATTTCAAATTGTTGGGTAGAAACATGTTTAAAATTAACCGTTTTAACATTGTTTTCATCACTATTAATATTTGCTAATTCATTGCGAAAATATAATGACCTATATTTCAAAATGATTGAATGTGCTCAGAATATTTTAGTATTTGGAGATTCATCGACATTAATTATTATATTGAAATCTTCTTCGTCATTAAGAAGTTCAAGATAACTGTTTGAAAGTTTTCAAAAATTTTTAATACCATTTTAAATTATTAAAAAAACATTAAGCAAGGTAAGAAATGCAAATTTTTAATTTACTTGATAATGATTCCAAATTGTTGGATAGAAACATGTTTTAAATTAACCATTTTAACATGGTTTTCATTACTATTAATGTTTGCTAATTTATTGCAAAAATATAAATGACCTATATTTCAAAACGATTGAATGTGCTCGGAATATTTTAATATTTGGAGATTCACCGACATCAATTATTATATTGAAATCTTCTTCGTCATTAAGTTCAAGATAACTGTTTGAAAGTTTTTTAAAAAATTTTAATACCATTTTAAATTATATTAAGCAAGGTAAGAAATGCAAATTTTTGAACTTAAAAAATATAGTAACCTATATTTCAAAACGATTGAATGTGCTCGGAATATTTTAGTATTTGGAGATTCACCGACATCAATTATTATATTGAAATCTTCTTCGTCATTAAATTCAAGATAACTGTTTGAAAGTTTTTCAAAAAATTTTAATACCATTTTAAATTATATTAAGCAAGGTAAGAAATGCAAATTTCTAAACTTAAAAATATAGTACTCAACGAACGGTTACACCAGTAGCTTACGTATTAGTACCATAAAAAGAATTATACTTTATATAAATCCTTGTGTAATATTTATGCATAAGTCGAATTTCTGTTATGCTAAAAAATTCGGGACATGGAAATATTTCGAAATATTATATAAAATCGAAATTTTTGCTATAAAATTCATATATGTTATATAAAATGATTGGCTTATAATTTTCACCATTTTAATTTCAGCCAGGATTATCATTATTGTTTTCTTAATGCTGGTCAAATCGAAATAAATCGAAATTTTTACAAAAGTCGACCAAAATTTTTGCTTTAAATCGAAATAATATTTCTGTGTTCCTGGTAGTGATCCACAAACTCGGGGCACTCGGAAGATTCCTACCTTGAGTAAATAATGAAAATCTTACGTGTCATGTTTATTTCAGGTAAACTAAACATGACATGTAAGATTTTTGTTATTCGGACTGATCCGGAAGGGCATTTAAAATTATTTATACAGGGTAAACTAAATGTGACATGTAAGATTTTAATATTTAGATTGGCTATTTATACTATATATATATAGGACGTGATATTTGGGGACCCCTACCCCCTAAAAAATTACGTGATTTTCTGCACTCCCCTTATTATGTAATCTTGAAAATCTTGAACTTCCTATCGTGCTAATAGAAAATATTGTATCACTGTATCTATCTAGACAAAAAATTATCGAATCTTTAGATCATACCGACGATAACAACCGATTAATTAATTCAAATTTATTGAAGATTTTTTTAACCTATCCTCAAGTTGTACACCATCTCAATCGAAAGAAACTTTTGATCTATGAGAAGTGCTTTCTGATGTTGAATGAAAGCCATTATTGGGCCGAAATAAAGAAACAGGATAGGATTTTTTTTTTTTTGTTATCTAGCTTTTTCTTATTCTCTGTATCGTTATTTGTATATTGAAATTAAAATATTAGCAGGTTTTTAAAAGTAAAGATTTGTAATAATAACTTATTCTAAAATGGCTTAAAAGTCTAATAAACTTAAAGCCGCAAAACTTTTTGAGATTGTACCCGTCAAGTAAATTTTTACCAAAATATTATTAAATTACTTATCCTTTTTACTCGGGTACAATCGGAACAATCCTCTATCAAGCTTATAAATTAGGTTATTGGTATCGTAATCAAATTTAAAAGCATACCTGAATTGAATTAAGAATTAAATACTCATCTCATCTAGATTAAAAGATCAATGTACTATATATTACTAATTACTATTGATATATATATATCTGATATATTATATATTATATATATGTTGTGTCCCAGATAAGAATTTGTCCCAATTTGAAATCTGGCCTAATCCTACCTCTAACACTAGCCCTAACCCTAACCCTAAAGTCACCTAAAGTCCTAATTCTGCTACAAAATGATCATCTGGGACAGCCCAATTCCGAATTGGGTACAATATAAGGGAGATGGGGGTATTGTGGCCAGGGGGTATTGTGGCCAATCCGTATATCTTGTGATCTAGTCATCAGAATCGGATGAATTTTATACCATTCGATTCGTCTCATCGAGACGAATCGAATGGTATAAAATTTATCTGATTCTGACTGCTACAACATAAGATATCGTTACTCAAGCAAATCACGAGAATTCTTTATTTAAAGTTTTAATATAAAATACACGTAACATGGTAAAAACAGGTTTCTGTACTAAGTCAATCGACCCTTCACTTTCGTGAAATTCAAATAACTTACTATTAAGTACTTTTAAAAGAAATGAAAGCATTATACAAGTCACTCTCGTCATAGTGAACTCTCGTTATAGTACAGTGAAGATAAATGCAAAACCAGTCTATATAAAAATCCTCTCGATATAGTGAACTTACTAATAACTTCTTGGTATAATGAAGTTTTTAAAAATTTTTATTATGGAACGGATCACTTCACTATAACGAGAGTGACTTGTAATAGTAACCCATTTTATATTTGCCTGTTATGTAAAAATTTCGATCAATAGTGCACGAACAAATTTGACGCGATAACAAATAAAAAATAAAATGATCTTACGCGAGTTATTTAAAAGCAAAATTATCTATCTCCACGTAATTAAAAACTTGTAATGTTTCCTTTTTAAAACCTGCATTATAATACTATAATACCGTTAATAAAATAATAGTTAACACGTTACATAATCAAGTTCATTATATTGTCAACCACAGCAATAGTCGTTTCAACTATAAGGTGTAGAAGTCTAATTGAATAGTACCAATTTATTAATACCATTTAATATTCAATATTACTTAATATTACAATATTACTTAATATTACAATTTTACATACTCGCTTTATTTTATTCCTCTAGTAGTTATATAAAATGCAACAAGTTTCTGCTAATAAACATGATAAAGATAGTCAACGTAAAACAATCCTCGTGGCACTTAATGAGTACAAAAATTATCCCACTAATTTTAAACGTCCCAATGTAAGCGCTATTGCAGAAAGCTATGGAATTCCTAGAACCACTTTTCGCCGCGCAATAAAAAATGATAGCCCGCCTAATCGTCGGGGCCCACCTACTATTTTAAATGAGCATGAAGAAAACCAGCTCGTCGGATATTGCATTAACATGCAAAAGCTTGGGTTTGGTTTAACCCGGTCCGGTGTCAACCATTGTGTAATGGAAATAATGCGAAAAAACAAAAGGCCACATCCATTTGCTGATAATGGGCCAGGTCGGGATTGGTGGACCCGTTTTATGAAAGATCATCCTGAGCTTTCATTTCGCGTTCCCCAAGAGTTGTCCGAAGCTCGGGCACAAAGAGCAAACCCAGTTATTGTTAGAGACCATTTTAATAAACTCAAACAAATAATTGATGAAAATTCACTTACCGCCATGCAAATTTGGAACATGGATGAAACTGGGTTTGTTCTTGTGCCCAAGTTGGAAAAGGTCATCGCAAAAAAAGGTGCACGTCAAGTCCATAAAGTTGCGCATGGAAATTCACACGAACATATTTCTGTTGCCCCCACAATCTCAGCTGCCGGGTCGTACATTCCACCTTTAATTATTTACAAAGGTGTTCGTGTAATTCCTGGATTGTTAGAAGGTGCACCTCCAGGAACTGTAATGGGTTTCACAAGTACTGGATATATGCGCGAAGACCTATTCCAAATGTTCCTTACCCATTTTAACAACTCAATTCCGCCTACCCGTCCAGTTCTACTAATTCTTGATGGCCACAAAAGCCATATAAGCTACATGTGTGTTGATTTTTGCCGTAAAAATGGAATTCTTCTTTATGCGCTTCCGCCCCATACGACGCACATTTTACAGCCTTCTGAAATTCCTTTCGCCAAATTAAAAAACGAATATGCAAAGGAATGTGACAAATACAAAAACCATAATAATGGCAAAATAGTAACAAAACATACCTTCGCGAAAGTTTTGGGGCCAGCTTTTCTCGAAACCTATACACCATTAGCCATTCGTAACGCCTACAAAACTACAGGAATATGGCCCTTTAATCCTGAAGCTATTAGTTCAGAACGCTTGGACCCTTCCTTGACAACAGAACGATTTGATATTGTACCTTCAAATAGCCAACCACCTTCGTTATCCTCAGATAGTCAACCTCCCACACAATTGAATGAGTCGCTTTTACAATTGCCTACCCACCCGTATCATCTTCGCCTTACGCGTTCAAATGCTCTCCTGTTAGAAAAAGAAAACGAGATTCTTTTAAGTGACAATAATTTTCTTAAAAATGAAAATGAAATATTAAAACTTCAATTTGCAGCAATGAAAGAAGAATTAGAAACTTATAAGAATCCAGGAACATGCTCTCTACGTTCTGCTCTCAAGTACCCGGTTCCTCAGACTTTACATGCCGAAGCACAAAAGGATCCCTTAGATCCACACGAATCCGAGTTACCGTTCCCTAAAAAAAGAAAAACACTTCCATTTTCGCGGCTTCTTACTTCTGAAGAAAGTTGGCAACAGCTAAAAATGGCAAACGAAGAAGCGACCAAAAAGATCGAAGAATCTAATCGGAAAAAGGAATTAGCGATTCAAAAAAAAGAAGAACGAGAACGAAAAAAACAAGAAAGAGAGGAACAGAAAAAAAAGAAAACAGCAAAAACAAAAGGGAAGTAGTACCGTATATCACGGCTAAACTACTCTCTCTTGTGGAATCTTACAGTTTTAACTTGTGCGTCTTATAGCTGTATAGTGTACAACTGTTGTACTACTATGCTAAATACTGTATTGCTGTATTGGTAATAACAATACAATAAATACCTAATAAAAGTTATTTAGACATGCTGTTGAGAATTCTGCAAGGGTGAGTGGTTTGACCTGTGAAATACGGTAAAATACAATAAAAAATATTTTTTTTGAAATTGGCCATAATACCTCCCTCCCCCTAAAATCTGATTGTTACATTCTCTTTGCATACTAATTATTTATGTCTAAAAATGTATATGGTATGAAGATCTTTTTTATAGTATTCTATTTTATATCGAGTATAGTTCAAATAGCAACTACTATATAAAAATCTACATACTTGGCAAAAAAGTTTTACTAGTAGAAACTTTAACCTGGCCACAATACCCCCATCTCCCTTATATATATATAACGTGACAAATTGCTGACCCCCCTCCTAGAAATTACGTAATTTACTGCACTTTTCTAAACCTAAACGTTTAAACATACCTTTCATCTGATTTCTGAATTACTTTATGAATTACAATTATTTTGAAAGTTTATAAAATGAGATATATTCTTTAAAATTTTTTTGGTCCTAGGCTTTAACAATTTGTATTCATGACTAACAATTCATTTTTGTGGCTACCAAACATTATGCTAATAGGTAGTACGTATTTTAGTTGATTATCCAATCAAATTAAAGTCTGCTATGCTATATTGCGCAATTTAAATATAACTGTATAGGTAGCCCAAAAACCCATTTAGCAAATTTTTACAAGTGCTCTAAGAATTATATCTTCAAAAAATTTTGCAATTGTCCGCATGACCCGTTGACTCGGGTTATGTCCCAATTAAGTATCTGACCCATCAGGTTACTATTATCTGACCCGGGTCAAAGCTTTAATAAAATATTGCTATCTTGTATTTCTGTAATTAAATTTTAATAATTTTAAGCTTGTTAAATTGTCTTATTGAAATAAATATTTTGGTAATAAACTTATTCAAAATAGACTATAGTGCAGGACTCTTTAAACTAACAACTTTTTTTAAAATAGTTAAATTTAAAACAAAATACTAAATTTTTATTAGCTAATATTTTAAAAATTTATTATATTTTTTAAAAGGCAATTACTATTTGTACGCTAGTATATAAACACAGGTACATATAATAACTTAAAATTTCGCTTATGAAACCACTCTTCAGGCTCTAACAAAAAAAATTACTTGCAAAATTTTACATTACTATAACTCCTTCCAATCCTAAAGCTAACCCTAACTCTAATCTTAAATCAGATTTAATTTTGGTTTATAATTTATATTTTACGCGGATTTGCAAATCAAATAATTAGTGTACACACATAGTTTATAAATAGTTTTTTTCTTTTTAAAATTTTATTATATTTTTAAATTTTGTTATATTTTTTATATATATATAACCAAATTTTTATTTTATTAGAAACTTTAAAAGAAAATAACATTATAAAATTTTGCTATATTAAAAAATAAACTTTATAGTTTTGTTTTGCTTGTTTGTTTGTATACAATTTTTTCTTTTAACTATAGTTTTTATTTTTTTATAAAGTTTTAAAAAATTATTAGTTTTTTAATTGCTAATTTAAAACATTCTGCATTGTAGTAAATCAAAAATTATTTATAGTAATATTAAATATTATTAGTGTTGGTTTAACTAGATCAGTTTAATTATTGGACTAGACCAATTTGACTAATTTGACTAGTTTATTCAAAAAATTTGTACTAGTTAAATTCATTAAATAAAATATTTAAGTAGAAAATTACAGATAAAGGGTATAAAATAATTAATATTTTATAATAAATTATAGCGAACATTTAATAGTAAATTTCTATTAGGGTTCCGCAATTTGATTTGATCTTCAAATATTTGAATCAAATATTTGATCAAATTCAAATTCAATTTGACTATATTTGATTTGATCAAATTTAAATATAGCCAAATTTGATTTGATTTGACAAATATTTGATTTGATTTGAAAATTACTATTATTAAATTCAAATTCAAATATTTGAATCAAATCAAATTCAGATCATGGTCAATTTGATTTGATCAAATTCAAATTGATTCAATATTTGATTTGATTTGAATTTGAGAAGCCCTAATTTCTATAGTATGTGAATGGACTTTTCTACATATGAAAGTATTTTTTTACTAAGCAAAGCATTTATATTTTTAATTAAACTTTGCAAAACCAACTTTTTTGATTCGGGTATTTAGAGAACTCTTTCCAACGATCCCTCGTACCAAAAATTTCAAGAAGACCGACCTATGAAAACTTTACATTTAACACATAAAATAGTAAATTGGTTCTACCAAATAAAGCCTGCAGTGAGCGGCACTTGTCGTTTAGAGGTAAAGTTCATAGACTACCTGCTGACAAGCTTAGAGCTTATCACTTACCATTAGTGGGCCTCTTGTTTGGTACTATCGAGCAAAGAAGTAGTGGGCACCGACCTAGAGTTTAGTTTTGAGATGTGTTATTATGCTAAGCATAACTCCTACCAACTCCTTTATGTTTAGTACTTTTCTGGGCTTTTTTTCGCTACTTGCTGGAAACTTTCGAAATTTCGCTAAAAAGTGGGAAATTTAGCTTACCTCCTCCAAAAGATCAGCAGTGTTTACTCTTTTCGAATTGGGATAACGCCTATCAAATTGGATCAAGTCATGAGGGCGTTTTGGACTTGTCTAAAACAAACAATGAATGACACGTGGACACGTAGAAACTGAACCGAAATGAAATTTCTTCCGATACATCCTGACACCTGGCGTAATTTTAGTTATCTTTCTATCATTCTTTACTATATGTAAATATAGTACTTTGGTAAAGCTAAATAGTTTTATACAGTCTATATAATTTTTAAACTAGTTCTTGTGAATGTTTCTTTTCTTTTCTTTTGTCTTTTTGTCTATTCTCGTTTTTATATTTGTTTATTTTGAATTTCGTGTAGGTTTTGTAGTAGTACCCCCTTTATATTTTCTTTTGTTTTCAAATATTTGTTGTTCGTATGGATCTGGATTTAATACTCCTTGTCCTAGAGACTAGGTAAGGAAGATCAAAGGAAAATTAGTAATGTTGGCAAGCCTTCTTGAAGCCTTATAGGAAGAAAGAAGATTGGAAGATAATTTCTAGCTTGTCGTAAAAAGGGGAAGTCCTTTTTATTTCGGCTTTAAGTAGTTAGATAAGCTATCTATTTCAATACCAATTTGGTATCGAAATAGTGCGGTAGGTCACATTTAGATATCCGGGTACTTAGGTACCAACTGGATGGCCGGATGATGCTAAACTTAATTATTAGGTTGTACTATGTAGGTGCAGTAGTAAATACTAGGGTTCCGCAATTTGATTTGATCTTCAAATATTTGAATCAAATATTTGATCAAATTCAAATTCAAATTTGACTATATTTGATTTGATCAAATTCAAATATGGCCAAATTTGATTTAATTTAACAAATATTTGATTTGATTTGAAAATTACTATTAAAAATTCAAATTCAAATATTTGAATCAAATCAAATTCAAATTAGGGTCAATTTGATTTGATCAAATTCAAATTGATCCAATATTTGATTTGATTTGAATTTGAGGAATACTAGTAAATACAAGTATCTATAAAGTATTAGCGTAACTGCTTAAGTTGGAAAAAAACTTTTCTGATTCTAATAATAGTTAAATTATTAAAATCACATTAGTATATGACACGATATGAGTATTTATTGATTGTTTACTATGGGTTTTTTATTATAATCAGAAATATGCAGTATTTTAATTCCATATAAAACAATTAATAAAACTGTGCTAATTTTTACTATGAAATTTTAAACCTTTAACTGCAAATTACATATGATAATTTATTATAATATAGTTTTCTTTCTCTATAATTATGCAGATTGTATTAAGAAAATTGGTAATTATAAAAGGGTATGATTATATAGAAGTTTTTTTATAAGTTTTTTTTAATAAATTGTTTCAAAAATTAATGTGATTGTATAGGAGTTGTGATTATATAAGAGGTGATTATAGAGGAGAAAAACTGTATATATTTTATATTTATATAATAAACTTGACCAATTTGACTAATTGACCAATTTGATTAGATTTTAATTAGAAATTTTTGGTCAACCACTAATTTGTTTAATACTAAATATTATATATATATTATATATATATATTATATATTATATATTATATATTTAATATATATTATATATAGAACTTTCCTCAACGATCACTTGTACCAGATTTTCATACAAACAAAATATCAAAATACTGGAGTTAGATGAAGAAGCACTGCAAAAAATGGTCTTTATAAAGGTCAACCATCACTTTGGGGACTTTTTTATATATTTGGCATGCAAACCAAAAGCAATAATAGAAGAACGAGTGAAAACAAGCAAGTGGTACTTTAGTAAACACAGAATTTTGGTGGAGAAATTTCTTCGTCAATGAAGTTTTTTGCAGCAGCTTAATGGCAAACAGTATTTTGGTTTTCAAATACACTCCTTGGAAAATCTAAAGGACTTGAAACAAACACCCACTACCAAAGTTTCGCTTTACTATAGTTTTTTTTTAGAGAATATTTTCTGCATAGAAAAAGTGAGAAATCTAGCTTACCCCCTCTGAAAGATCTGCACTGTTTACCAATTTCTAATTGGGAACAGAAGTCATGAGGAATTGCGTTGCCTACGTGTAGGACAATGATTAGCGTTGACCGTTTGGAGAAAATTCTAGAAAATTCTTGCAGGGCTAACTCTACCCTGAAGAAATATTAGTATATATAATATGGACTAAATTTAAAGTAGAGCTAAATTAAAAAGTATTATATAATTTTTATATAGTTTTATTTTTTCGTCAATGATTATTTTCTTTCTTTGTTTTCTTTATCTTTTCTCTTTTATATTTTGTTGTTGTTTTTGGTATTCGTTTAGGTTTTATAGTATCACCCTTTTTTTTATGCCCTTTATTTCTATAAGTTTTTTGTTGTTCTTGAGAGTACAGATCTATTAGCTCTTTATCCTAGAGGCTAGATAAAGAAGATTAAGGAAAGGGTCAATCTTGACAAAGCTAGCAAGAGCTATCGGTGATAATTTGGGTTTTTCTATGCATTAGAAGACGATAAATCAGAGAAAAATTTTGACTGCGGCAGATTGCATTTAGGTACTTTGGTAACCGGATGAATCTTTATTGTGATAGGAGAGTTTGGTAGTTTAGGCAATGCTTAATAACCCAGAATATAAATTCGTTTTCTAATAATAAAGGCAGAATTGACCGTGTTTAAAAAAAATATATATATATATATTATATATATATTAATAATATAAGTGATTTTTTTAACTATATATTTATAGTAAAAATTATATAATAAATAGTATACCTTTAAACTTGTAAATAAATTATAAACTATTTATTAAAAATAATTAGTTGTTTTTATTAGTATTGTTTAATATTAGTATTGTTTAATATTAGTATTGTTTAATGGTAGCCTAGCTTTAATTAAAATTTTAATAATAGTTTTATGAAAAAAGAATTAAATTTTTATTCCTAAATATATTAATTATTTAATTATTATATTAAAAATTTTACTAACAAAGATAGCTATACAAAAAAATAGCTTCTAATTTTGCTATAAATTTAATAACTAGTATTATCTAGGGGTTATTAAAACTATGGGGGAGACAACTTATTATTATACATAGCCAATAAAAATGTCATATATTATTTTGTATAACGATTGTCTAGATTTATAAGATTTTATAATAAAAAAAATTTACCGTATTATACTATTGAGCTTTTAGCATATTAATCGGTCACTGATTCAAGACATGTTGTTGCTGTATTCTATTTATGTTGTGTGATAGGTTTATATAAATATTGGGTGTATTTCCATGTTCCTAGAAGTTCTCAAGAACAGTTGAAATTGTGAGTATTAAAATTTGGCTTCATTGCTTAAATTTACTACATACGGTCAAACTTTTTTGACTGCAATTCGTAGGAGTCAAGCTTTTGATGGTTCATATTTAAACCATGTTCATAGAAATTAGAACTAATTTCTCAAGTATAGTTGAAATCGTGATTGTTAAAAATTGTCTTTACTTAAATTTACTATATACGTTAACTGCAATTCATAGAAATCAAGCTGTTGATGGCTCACATTTAGAAAAGCTGCATTTATAGGGTCTAATATATATTTGAGTCAGAATTAAAGATTGCGTTTAAGAGGTATCATATTTAAGGGCATTGGTCTGACTATATTTTTACTTTAAAATAGCATACTATATTTATCCTATTTATTCATTATTTTTTAGAGTGATGCATTCTTAAATTTTATTTTAAATACAATCTATTGTTTAATGCCAATCCCCTTCTTTTGCTACGGGCATCCCAATCATTTTTTTTTTAAACAATTTATATGTATTAATTTATTTAAATAAATATTGTAACAAAAAATAGAATATGGGCTTATTTGAATTTATCAGATTTTTGATGTATAGTTATGACCGAAACAGCAAGTTTAAAGTTAGTAATAAGCATTATATAAAATTAATTGGGAATGCCTATCCCTTTTTTTTTGTTATTGGTATTCCAATTATTTTCGGTTTAAACATTATATATAATAATTTACTAAAATTTTCAAATATGTTTGAATTAAAATTCTTTTATATAAATTAAATAAAACATTATATAATAATTGGTTTTTAGATTTATTTTTAAATTCTTTCTATAAAGAATCAATTTTTTAAAAAAAAAGTTTATCATAAAATTATGAAATATTATATGCTTTATCATTCAAGCGCCTATTTTTATTATAAACCTTGCTATAGCAAACTTCTATAGATCTAACCGAATAACTACTTTCAGCAAATTCAAAATTCAAGATTGTTCATTCGAATTGCAGTATAACTAGTTATTTCTGGTCTGCCAATCTAAACATAAATTAATTAAAATTAATTTCATTGTCATTATATAAAAACATTATACATATATACTTACCAATAAATGATTTTCGATTTTGTTCAAGCAAAAAGTTTACCTTTACAGGAATCTTGAGGTCGAATAGAGTAAATGCCTTTCCAAATACACTCTTAACTCTATTATCTTGAGCCCAAATTTTAAGTTGACAAAGTGCCAAATCAAGATCCTCTGGAAAAATGAACTTCAGTTATATAAGTTTTATATAATCGAAGTTCCATTTTTTCTTGGTTTCGCTTATATATTTATCTTAACTTTGTGCTCATTTTTTCTATAATCATATTTGGCTGTCTCTGCTTGCTCGGGTGTTGGTGTGCTTGGTCTGCTTGAATCAGATATTGGGAGGAAAAAGAGAAACCATCATGCGAGTGCTTATATTGTATGCACAGAATATAATTGTATATAGATATATGATTCGATTTTTCACATTAAAAAAAATAGTTATAAAATTTTTAAATCTTTAATCAGTAACTTACATATATTACAAGTTTCAAAAAAAAAAATCTTGGCAGGTAGGTTATTTAAAAAAAAGTTTTGTTATGTAAGACTTTGATTGATTGAAACAATATATATAAAAATCATATGATGTACATATGAAAACAGATTTTGTGCTACTAATTAACTTGTGTAACTATTGAGTTGTCCCCTGTAGCTTTACTAACCCCTAGGTATTATTTAATACAAGTTTAGCTTTAATTAATAATTTGTTACTTAATAAATACAAAATTTTAGTATAATTTTTTTTTTTTTTTTTTTTATAAAAGG